>JAAEAF010010397.1:0-13415 GCA_011037195.1 Triatoma infestans
CGGGGACACTGACATAAATAGTGGTACACCGTTTCCCTGACTCCGTCATCGCAATTCTGACAAATGGGACTAGACGTCCTCCCTATGTTAAACAAGTGACTATACACCCAAGTGTGTCCAGTCACCACCTCCCTCCAAGGTCCTCAGACCTGTCCTACTAAGGGACAAGAGGTAATCCGAATTTGAGAAATTGGAGGCACCCCTGCGTGTCCCCCCAGCATTTCTCCAAAACTTTCATCTCCCAAAATCTAATCTGTTTGTCGCAAAACTTCTTCGTGGCGGCAAGGGCTGGTTCAGGACCACAAAATGGTAATGATGATCCCTCCCTAGCCAACTGATCCGCCCTCTCATTGCCCTCTATTCCCGCATGTCCGGGTATTCAATAGAGACGCACCTTACCTCTCCGAGTCAAAGCATTAAGCCTTCTCCTACATTCTCCCACTAGTTTCGAACTCCACCATGGCTTGTTCAAAGCCCTCCGTGTGGCCTGACTATCAGAGAAAATCCGCACCTCTTTGATCTCTCCCTGCCACTCCCCCACAAGACGGCAGCATTCAGCTTGGGTTTAGAAATTCTTATCTAAGCCACCAGAAATCTTAAAGTTTAGCTATAAAGGTTTATAAAATCATTGAATACCAATTTTGGCTGAGTGGTGCTATTGTTCTAAAAGATTTTTTGTTTGTTTTTGTTTTTGTTTTTAATCAACCGTCAATTCGAAACTGTATTTATAATTTTTCATTCTTTGTCATATTCAGCTATTGAAATTAAATTCTCAGATTAATGGGTCCCAGAGAAACTGCAACAGACGGCCATCTAGAAAAATCGGTTGTCCCAGAACTAATTTTTAATTGATTGATTTTTTTTATTTTTTTATTTTATTGACATCATCTTTGGAGTTTTCGCACAATGGCTTCGGAAAAATTTTTGGAGTTACCCAATTTTCAGTGTAATTCATTAATTTCGCGATTTAATTTTTATAGCTCCAGTATATGCAGACCTGAAAACTAAAATATCGGAATAAATATTTTAGCTAAATTTTTATTAAATGAAAATTTACAATATCTTTTTAAACAAACCACAATTTCAACGTCATAAACCACTTCAAAATCCAAATCACCTTAAACGATTGGTATATATTTTTTTAATCAATAAATAATTTATTGTACTATTTATTTATTCTCTCAAAAGTTTATAAATAAATCATTGAAATTAATTCCTTTATTTCTTTCTAATCGCAAATTTATTTTTTATGATGGTGAAAAATAATCATAGTTTCTATTTAATAACAAAGTTACTAGAAATAATAATTATTAGCAGCAGCCGCAATCGTAATTATCTTATTGGCCAAAGACATTATCTAAATCATAAATATTACTTTGTTATTTGAATAAAATGTCGCCACAAGATTTATGAGATTAAATAGATTGTTTAAATTAATTAAAAATAGAAATGATTTCTTATTAAATATTTTTCTTATACTAATATGTGCTTGCTACCATACTCTCACATCTATTTAACATTAAGGACAATTAAAATTATTAATAATGCTAAGCGCATGAGGAGATTATGTTGTGCTTTACTAGTAATTTGAGAGTGAAAACGCTTTATCGTCGAAACAGACAATAGTCGGGGCCGGTCAACTTCGTCAACCGATCAACTTCAATAAGATTGATGCAAATTAAAAGATACAGAAACAATCAGCGTACCTGGAATGGGAGGCTCTAGCTGCCATACAGATGACTGCTGAGTATTCCCAGCGAGTCGATCATAATAGATTCTGCAATGGTTGTCAAATTCAATAGGTCGATGCCGACTTCGACTAGAAACTCTCGGTTTTTTTTTTTTTTTTTTTTTTTTTTTTTTTTTTTTTTTTTTTTTGGCGATTTCCGCTGCCTGATCCTCATCGTTCGACCTTATAACGGACTGTCGAATCCAGGATCAAGGTGGTTTTCTTTTTTTTTTTACAGAAGGCAACTATATATGTGGAATGAATGACTTAGAGTGGGTAGTTATCGAGTTTTTAGCGGGCCTCTCAGGAATATCGAGAACTGAGAGGTCAATTAGAATAGGAATTTTGTCTGCATGCGTGAAGTATGAATGTATTAATTGTGTGAATGAGTATGAATGCGATGCGGTTTGTTAGCTTGTTTTGCTATGGTGGCATAAATTCATTATAATTTAGGAAAGGTGCCTTGTTTGGGAATCATAGTATATACTTGCTTGGGAATCATTCTTGTTTCAGAATCACTAGGGGATGAAGTATAATCATTGGGCTGTTATGAGCGAGAACTCGGGAACGGCCCATACGGTGTGCGTGTAAAAAAAAAAAAAAAGAAAAAAAAAGCAACTATATTGGCGAAACATGTGGATCCATCCTTGTAAACGCAGCATACTTCTTCATGGCAAACGAAGCAACGTTCACCAAGAAGTCCCATCAAAGTGTGCTTAACCCAAGAGGAGTCACGAGGAGTATGTTATTAGGACAGTGCCCAAGAACATGGTTTTGGGTTTTGATTTCCTTGCCGCATTTGTGGCAGAGGGGTCCAACATCTCCAAGCGCCTGAAAACCAGCACCGAGTATCTCAATAAGTGGGGTGTCATTGTTATTTAATTTGATACCATTTAACCACTCGGATCCGGAGGGAACCTGTTTGTCATAAATAAAAGCATTAGATATTATTATACATATTATTGTAAGTATATATTTAAATTTCAATTACTGGCGAAAGAGGAAATATGGCGGTCATGTTTTCAAAACTGAGGTTTTGATGAATTATGGTGTTTTAAGTTCCTCTGAGATAAATGATCTGTTTTATGGACGTGTATATGTGTGTGATGAACAAAAGATCATATTAACGAAAAAACACAGGAAGCTTCACGAAATTCATATTCTACTAGGAACCACCAGGGAATCTATTAGGAAAATTGCGACAATGTCTATCAACTATATTAATGTAGAAGGACACTTCTTTTGCATTTCTGTAAAATTGGTGAACGGGCATGCAACAATGTGTTATTCGGGTTGCGCTATATATGGTCTGCTTAGCCAAACACCTACTTTTTGGAGTGATTTTTTTTTTTTTTTGGATTCATTATATATCAAAGTATGGTGGCATTTAATGGGGATGTAAGATGCAAGAGACAAGTGCCGCTGCTCGGAAATATGTGCTTTGATTAAAAACTGTGACACTGCTAAGGATATCATCCGAAAAATTTATGTTGATCTATCTTTATTATCTGAATTGTTTCCTAGACAGAGAGGTGAAGAAATTAAAGATCGCGACAATGGCAGATTACCCCCTTATCCAGAAGAATCTATCAAATATTGCAAGAAGGCAAGTTACCGGGAGGAGCTTGGATTGGGGTATATATATATATATATATATATCTTCCATTTATAAAAAAAGGCAAAAAGGATGACCCAAATAATTATAGGGGTATTTGTGTCCAAGGTTCCATAACAAAAGTGATCGGACGGTTCTTGAGAGATCGGTTTTGGAATCCGGGTTTGTAACTCTGATAGAACAAAGTGGCTTTACTGCGGGAAGATTCTGCACAGATAATATGTTCGTCATGAGACAGCTAAGTGAAAAATTTAAGGCAAGGAATGGAGAGCTTCATTTAGCGTTTATGGATGTTGAGAAGGCCTATGGCAGCATCCCCAGGAAAAGAAAATGGAAAGTCCTAATTGATATGGGTTTCGATGAATCTTTGGTCAAGGCCATTCACGTTATGTACCAACAGGACACCTATAAAATTAAAATAGGAGATAGTCTGTCGGAAGAGTTTAAAGGTTCATAATGGCTTGAAACAGGGATGTTGCATGTTTCCAACATTGTTTAAGATCTACCTCTTAGCAGTGTGATGGAAAGTTGGAATAGGAAATGCGAAAGGATGGGAATTCCGGTAGGCGATAAACATCTGTGGACGCTATTCTTTGCAGATGACCAGGTGGTGATTGCACAAGACAAAGATGACCTCGAATACATGATCAGGAAGTTAAAGGTTGAATATTAAAGCTGGGGACTAGGTATAAACTTTGAAAAAATGAAATACTCGTCAGTTGGAAGTAATGAGGAAGGAGATTTGGAACTGGATGGGATGAGAATAAGAAAAGTGAACTCTTTCAAATACCTAGGGCCCATGTTAAATAGTAAAGTGGACACAGAAAAGGAAGTGCGCAATCGAGGGCAGAGCAAGCAAGGAAGGCTGTCAGAAGCTGCATCCTATGGAACGGAACGATATCCTTAGAAAATAAAAAAAAAAAGAATTTTCCATACGATTATAGAGGGAATTTTGTTGAACGCGGCGGAGACCTGGACCATGACAATGAAGTTGAAACAGAAGATAGAAGTTGTGGAGATGGACTTTTGGAGGAGGTGCCTTAGGAGGACTAGAATGGACAGAGTTCGGAATGATAGAGTTAGAGAGATGATGGGTGTCGGGGGGAAGGGAATGGAGAGAAAGTAATGGAAAGGAAGCTTACATAGTATGGACATGTCAGAAGGATGAACCCTGAGGTATGGCCCAGTTGAATTAGAAAATGGATCCCGAGAGGACGCAGAAGAAGAGGCAGACCGAGGATACAATGGAATGATGTTATCGAGGAGGAAATGGCGTGACGAGGCCTGCGAGAGGACGACTGGAAAGACAGGAATAAGTGGAGAGACGTCCTTGGTTCTCAACGGCAACCCCTTTAGGGGGATGAAGCCGGTTGAGTAAAGTAAGTTAACTTAACGCCGCTATAATACGTTTTTGCAGGGTGCTAACAGTGGAGCTTCCTATAGTACATTATCACGTTGTCAAGTTGACATTTTAGAAAAAAGTTTTAGGTATAATGCTAATAGAGAAAATTATGTTGAATTAGAAGATTGTAATAGTAATATGCCGTAAAAGAGAAGTTGTGTCAGGTTTTTCGCAGAGTATTGTTAATTTTTTTTTTGACTTTTCTTTCAAATATAAAGAATTGCTCAAGTTATACCATAAAGATATCCAAGGGTATATGGAAAATCTCCTGAAGATATTTGTAGAAACCTAAAAACTACTAGAGGTTTTGATGCGAGATAATATTTAGAATGAGAACAAAGATGCTGTGTGGGTGAGATGGTAAGGCATGTGTGTATGTGTGTGTGTGGTGTGTTATGGCAGGGTGGGTGGGGGTAAAGCTAGTTATGTTCCGTCCAGAAGAGTGTTGTGAACGTTCGGCCAGTCTCCAGAGTGTCTGAGCACTGCTTCATACAACGCGTTTATAAATTTTTTATTTTTATTTATTCTTTATTAATTTTTTTTTTTTTAAATTATTATTAAAACAAAACAAAAAATCCTAAAAAAAAATAAATAATCCTAGTTGTAATAATTATATAAATTTGTTAAAATTAATTTTTTTTTTTGGTTTTCTCTTTTCAATTTGATTAAATTCATTGAAAAAAGAATACAAGAGAGACAAATAGAAAAACACGAACGGTGTTGTTGTGCTTATTAATAATTGTGAACGTGTTTTTTTTATAAATGGACAATTTGTGTTTATTATATATTTTTATAAAAAAAATTAAGAAAAGTAGACAAAAAAAAAAAAATATATATTTTTATGTAAATAATAAATAAAAAATAATACTATGTGGTGACCCCTTTGGATAAGGAAAGAATCTAGAGAAGATCGCCCACAAGTTCCGGTGAGGAGGCCATCTTGTCATTGGCCGCCACATACATCCGTTCCAGATATGACATTGCCACTGTTATTCTCACATGACTCCAATCATCAATATACAGGTGATAATCATAAACTTGTATAAAACTTAACGTTTTATTAATTTTTTTTGGTTTATATTAATTAAGATATTTTAAAAAATTATCTTATATATATCTTAAAAAGTATAAAATAAATATATAATATATAAATTCATTTAAAAAAAAAAAACAACTTTATACAAATTTGAAGGAATGTATAGTGGAAACATGTTGTGCACTTATTTATGATAATTGCTTATCTTCCAGTCTTCTATTCCGCCATCATTGGAATTTATTTCTCAGAATTCACATTTTTATGTGTACACTTATCACTCTGAATGATTATAAAATATAAAAAAATCTAAGAACAATTTTATATATACGAAATTTTAATAATAAAAAAAAATATACTAATTGTTTACACTAAAAACCCCTCACTCTAAATAAACAATTTTTTCTTTTTTATTTTTTTAACATAAATTCAATAAAGAACTTAGAAAAATTTTCTGTAAGAATGAGCACATTATATATATTACTTATATATTCTTTTTTAAGGATAAAAAAAAAGAAAAAAAAAAAGGTTTGAACAGAGGAGAAGAACCTGGGTGGTGGTAGGGTGTTTGTGACGTAGAATCATGGCGCCTAACGCATTTAACACCCTCTCATAAAAGACGAACAGTATCCGTGACAAATAATATTTACAATTGTCACACCCTCGGAATCACATTTGAATTACTTCATAGTTGCTCTTCTTTTCCCATTCTATTTTCTATGAATATACTAACCGCCTAGTGGACCTATTCTTACAAAAAAGTTTTATTCACTAATTGCTATTGGTAAAGTTTCAGCCAAATTAGACACTATTTAATAAAATTAAACTCTTTTTTATTTTTTTTTCAGTTATTAAACTAAAACTCTCAAAAGTTAGGGAGAAAACTTTAATTTGATCATAAGAGAATGAAAAAAATTCTTTAAAATATTTTTCTCAAACCCCAGTTTTCACCGACTATAAACAACGGTCCTGTTTTATACACATTATTATATAAAAAATCTTATCTTTAAATAATTCTATCACTAAAAAAATTAAAAATTAGATTTGATATAATCCCGCTAGTAGTAGGAATTTTTATGCTCCTTGATTTTGTATAGGCTGTATTTGAATTTTTAATTATTGGTGATTTTCATGAACCTTTAAACAGCCTTCAACGTTCAAAATATTTTTTATTATAAGTTTCAAACTATTACATTAAAATTGTACACCCAACGTTTCGACACCTTCACGTGTCATCTTCGGGGGTTTTTTGAAATTCTATGAATATAATTGCTACTATATACTTGTTGAAACTAATACTTCCGGTTGAGGAATTTTAACAGATAGATAACTTACTGTCGGATCTCTAATGGTGCCACACGGAAAACGGAATATCAAGATTGAACTTTCTGCTATGTTGTCCAGGGGAGCTCAAAACTTGTATTTCCGGTGAAAATATGATATCAAAAATTTGACAGGATTACAATACTTCTCTCTTTACTAGGAGTAAGGGGCGGGTGTTGGTGTAGTGGTTATGAGCGTGGACTTGTAAGTGGGAGGAACCCAGTTCGAGTCCAGCGTATAACTGCTAAATTTTATATTTGTTTAAAAAATGTTAATATAAAGTAGGTGCTTCCGCCCCCGTCCACGACACCTAATTTGGTAGTTGGACGTTAAGCCCGCCTGAAAAAATAGGCATTACTTTACTTTACTTTTACTTGTTGAAACTTTTTTCTAGAATTCAAGAGAGTCCCTGTGATTCAAATTTGGTAAATAAATATGTTTTTCATTTGCAATTATACGTTGCTAGTCCAATTTAGTCATGTATTTAATATAACTCTTGAATTTCATTTATTTAATTTATTAAGTTTTGATTTGTATTTTGTCAACCACGTGGTTATTATATTGTCCAAAACATGTTATACCTTACTTTATTTGAACGTTTTATATAATGGTTAATTCTGTCACACCTCATTTGTCTAACCATTCTCGGTGGTCCACCAAATTTGAATCACAGGGACTCTCTTGAATTCTATAAAAAAGTTTCAACAAGTATATAGTAGCAATTATATTCATAGAATTTCAAAAAAACCCCCGAAGATGACACGTGAACGTGTCGAAACGTTGGGTGTACAATTTTAATGTATTAGTTTGAAAGTTATAATAAAAATATTTTGAACGTTGAAGGCTGTTTAAAGGTTCATGAAAATCACCAATAATTAAGGAATTTTTATTTAACTCTCTCGATATGTGGACCAGTTTGAAATTAGAAAACCGGTCATTAAGAATGAAGGTTAATAATTTAAAAAAAAAAAAAAAAAATTATTCTGTTTGAAAAAAGGCAAAAATCAAATCAAATTAATAGTAGTAATAAATTAATGGTAGTAATAAATTAATGCTATTTATTGTTTTGAAAAACTAATATTAAAGTTTTTTTTAGAGAAATCCATAAGTTCCAAAAAGTAAAACTCTATTCCCAATCCCAAGTTATATAGTTTGCCTATCATAACACAATTATATTTTCAATCAAATTGAAACCTTAAAACAATTTTTTTGTTTAAATAAAGTTTTATTTGGCTGAAAAAAATCCTACATCTTAAATGAATAAAAAAAAAAAAAGAATAATAATCTAATATAAACCCACTTCCTTACTCTTACTGCACCTTTTAAAATTCTAATTCGAGGGGAGAGATTAGCTGAGTGGTTAGCGCGTTGGACTCCCACGCGGAGGTCCCGGGTTCAAGTCCAGTGCTACCCTTAGATTTTTTTTCTTCTTACAAGCCTCTACAGCTCACTGTTTGGTGATGCGATAGTGTTGCACTGTAGCGAGAGAACACTGTCCGGAGGCCGGCAGTGTACTGAGAAGGCTTGACGCGCCTTAAATTAAAAAAATAAAAATTCTAATTAACTAAACTGTCCATGTATTTTTAGCGGTATTAGTGTAACAATGATCGCAGTAAATATTCACAAAACACCCAGTTGTAACACTCCCAACAACACAACACTACATATTCACTCACATCATCAGAGAGAAGATCGCGAGACCACCGTCTTTTAAGACGTCTAAAAGGGTTAAATGGAAGGCATCTGGAAGATAGATACTATTACTAATAGTTTGAGTTTTGAATCTAGGTTATGATGGAATTTCCTATAATGGTTTTTAAACGAGTTGGGGAGATGTATGGATAAATTAAGATCTGTATGAATAGTTTCATTGGCGACATAGAAGGGAGCGTTAATTATGGAGCGGAAGATTTTGGATTTTGTAAGGATTGGATTCTTTGGAGTTTGGAGTTTGGAGTTTTTAAGGTTGAACTTTACAGTAGAATGCTGTATGCCCAGATAGGTTTTAATATAGTAATTATAAATTAGTTTTTTGCAGTCCAAATAGAGTTTAAATCTATTGTCAGAAGTCAAAACGTCTATTGAATTCTGTCCTCTTAAGTCGTGGATGAGGATTCCACGTAAGCCTTTTGTTTATGTAAAGCGCAAGATAGCTACATTGACTATTGGTAAAGGAATTAGGGTGTAATAGACGGGATGAGGAGTAAAACGATGAAGGATAAAAGGTGATGATCTGAGATTTGGACTCTTGTGTTGGGATGACCCACTTTTTGAACCATTTCTCTACAGAGTTGTGTGTGTCTTAGATTGCATAAGCTATCACAGCTATACAAAAGCGTAGTTAAGTACGATAGTGTCAGGATATATGCAGGTATATTGTGTAAATGAAGGGTATTAGAATACTGCCTTGCAGCACTTCGGCAATCAACATAATTCGACATCGGTATGATTGAAAGGAGATAAGAATATTCCGACAATTGCACTCGACAATATTTATGAGTCAAGTAGGATTTTTAAAATAATCTAATAAAATAAGGTAATAGGTAGCTGGAAGGAAGCCCAGATCACGCAAAAACAGCACTCTTTCTTAAGTGATGACGTGTAGTACGGTGAACTATTGACTCCTGAATCCAAACTTAGGTCTGGAATAATGTTGGAAGGTTCGAGGAAGAGGGAAGGAATCGCTTATGAAGGCGTTTTTCAAGGACTTTGCCCAGCACTGTCAATCAACTAATAGGACGATGATGTGATGAGGTTGGTTAGGTTTCGGGATCGGACGAACTGTGGTCTAGTAGCGGAAAATAAGTAATTCGGATTGGAACTTTACGATTGGGGATGACAAGATCTAATCCGGGTGTTTTTCTAAACTTGCTAAAAGTTCTGAAATTTAATTTATTTTTTTTATTATAACATTTTTTTTTAAGCTGAACATTTAAAAAAAAATAAAATTACATCTTTTTTAGATTAAATAACGTCAGTTTTTTTTTGCATGTAAATTTAAACCAATGAAGTTTAATTTCATTTAAAAATAAAACATTATTGCGACCAACACAAGATTTCATTCAGTTCAAAAAAAACAAAAACAGTTTAAATTTTATTGAAAATAGTTAATTACTTCGAAAGAATGTAAAGTGGCACTTTTACATACTCAAGTTCAGGTTTGCCCACACAAGCACATGTGTCAACCAAACGAGAGTTTGTAATAGGACTTTACTTTCGTGTTAAATATTACATTTTTTCTACAACACTTATAATCATTTATTAGTAAGACTTGTATGGAAATCTTTTAAAGAATGTTGTCCACTGAAATGGGGAAGGTTAATTTCAGAAAGGTTGTAATTAGATTAAAGTTAAGCCAAAATATAGAATGTTTACTGATATTTACTATACTATTAAATTGATTTTAAAATGATAAAAAAGAAATGTCTAATTTAAGAAAATTTTTATCTTTGTTAACTGTATAATAATGTAATTACAATTATTAAATCAAAACTAGTGAGTGAAGTTATTTATAATTATAATCACAAGTGACAAAAAAGTAAAAGCAGTCATTATTTTTCTCACAAGTGACATAAAGTATAATTATTCAACTCTAACTAGCCCGACATCTACCGGCTATACGTGAAAACAAGAACTTATTTCAAAACAAATGCCAAATTACAGGCAGATTTGAAATTATATTAAAGGCAGCAGATTATCTGATATTGAATTAAAATTACATTTTCTGTAATATTTGAAACTTTTTATACATATATATATTTTTTTTGTTATATATTCATATAAGTTAAGGACCAATTGAACGCGGTTGCAGAAAAAAAAGTAATATTCGATACACTATAAGTAAATCATTTTTTCTACACTCCCATTCAGTTGCCACCCATGTGGTCAATACCAGAACACTAGTGTAAAATATAACCCTACTTTACTCACTGTTTGATAAATAACTATTACTTTTTACATTAATCTTATATATTTTTTTCTTTTTAGCAATTTCATTTAAACCTTACAATTTATAATGTTTTCGACAAAACTGTGGAAACTAGAAAATTTAATCTGTAACTGGTTAATGCTGGTAATATCTTATTGTAATACTGATTCATATATTTCTAAAAATATGGCCAGTCTTTGATTAGATATCTAATGGCACAAACGTCCATTCTTCAAAAAATAATAATAATAATAATAATACAAAAAATTCACCATCCAAGCCTATCAATTGAAACGGCTAGCAAAAATTAGAAGCTCACATTTTTACTAAGAATAAATGATGATATAAAAAAGACATATAGAAGATGCATGTCAAACATGCGACTCGCGCGACTGATTAATGGAATACTGGGAATTCGGAGGGTTATTTAATTTAGATTTTTTTCCAAAAATTAACCATTATAATCGTGAATTTAATAAACAAATTTTTAAAAAAATTAACATTTTTTTGTTTAAGGTTATATTATCCATCAATATACTAATATCGAGATCACTCAGATTCGTCAAGTTATACCTAATTGGGGGACTAAAAAATCCTAAGAAATTTTTGCGGTTGTTATAGTTGGTTACGCAGAGCTGGAAAGCATCAGAGATATTTTCGATGATAGCCTGCTTCTTTTTGGTGGCCATAGACCGGTTTTGGGCGTCCACCCATCATCAATCATAGCGTATCAATTGTATTTGCTCTGTTTGTAAATCTATGTTATCATACTGTTTGACAAATGCATCCTAATGATGGGCGTACGCCTGAAACCGGTCGATAACCACAAAAAGAAGCAGGCTATCACGGAAAATATCTCTGATAAATTTTTACGGTACATGTGGTAAGGATAATTTATCAAAAATTCTAGTTTTTTTTATTTCTTCTTTAATTCTATACTGAATCCAAAATATATGATATATTAAAACTCCAAATTTTCTACAATTATGTTTATAATGTTAAATTATTTTGCATTTAGGCGCGTCCTATTTTAGCAATGTATGATAACACATATTTGTACAAACATTTTTTTTTTTAATTGTTGTTGTACGCTTCCCCAGAGCTGGGAAACCATCAGAAATATTTTTTGTGATATCCTGTTTTCTTTTTTGTGGTCATCGACGGATTGGTTTTGTGCGTTCGCCTAGTACAGAGCAAATTCAGTTTATACATTACACTGAGTGCATAAACTGAATTTACTTTGTGCAAGTCTGTAATTATCATATTCTTTTTGACAAAAACATCCTGATGATAGAGGCAAACGCCCAAAACCGGTCGATAATCACAAAAAGAAGCCCGGCTATCACCGTAAAATATTTCTGAAACCATTTTTTCAACTTTAAAAAATAAATAATACTCCACACAATCAGCAACTTTCTTATTTGGAGCTTTTTTTTGGGGAGGGGATGTGAATGGCGGTTGTTATAATTAAACTTAATTTAGTCTTTGGTGGTAAAATAGTTTGGCATGCTTGACCTAGTATATAATACTGTATACTGTTATCTAACTTATTTATCACTTAAAATAATATTCATTGATACATTTCGAAATTAAAATAATAATCATTTATAACCATAAGAAAAACTGCGAACTATTTGTAAAACTCTTACTCTAAGGCACAAGTTTCTATTCTTTTCTTATGCATACAGCGAAAAAGTAAACAAAGAATATAAAAACACAAGTCACACAGCATGTTATGTTTATTAAAAGATTGCGTGGAAGAGACAACGCTCAGTATTCACTTATATTAGAGGTTAAATTCTTTAACGTTGCACACATACACTGCACTCACATTTGATTGTGAGTACATACACGCAGCTTGTATTTTTAAGATAAATTAAAGATAAAATGAAAGCCTCTCCCGGATTAAGGGAGAAAAAAAATTATTTTGCTCTCTTGTTTTTTTTTTGTGTTTTTTTGAAATATGAATGATGCGTATAAAAATAATTAAAAAAAAAATTATTTTGAATATTAACAGTTTATTGATAAATTATAATTTGGTTTTATTAAGACAGATTTTATACATTGAGGAACAGGTCTGGGGACAGCGGTAAAAAGATCTAGTGCACAGTCACGTGATATAATTGCCTTTATCATTTATACCCCAGTTAAAATCACGTGATTAAACAACTTTTTTCTTGGCTTTTTTTTTTTTTTATCCTCCTACAAACTAAGTCATTTAACACAAATTATACAACTATTAAAGTTTAATCCAAATTAACTAAGTATAAAAAAAAAAAGAAAAAAATTAAGGTCTTACATATAAGGATCTAAAAAAATTCCCTACATAAATGAAGCTATCCATTCTCCTTATCGCAAGTTCCATAAATCCCTTCCCAGCTCTAT
>JAAEAF010010398.1:0-14613 GCA_011037195.1 Triatoma infestans
CGCAAGGGCTACGGAGCCAAGTCTTTTTTGGGGGTTGCAAGAACGCCGCTGCCATCATCCAAATCAATGAGCTTAATTCAAAGATGACGTCATCAGATTAAATATTATCCAAATCGCGCCCCACCCCCACCCCCCAGGCCAGACCTAAATTCAAAAGATAGCCCCCAACCTCCCACCCCACCCCAGACCTAAATTCAAGAGAAAAAAAAAGATTTCTACATGACCTTGAATCGAACCAGCAAACCCAGCACTCACAGTCGGTTATCTAAACCAGTAGACCACCGATGCCACTCGCTCCTATGTAGAAAAAGATCTCGTCTATAAATTTATGTGCGTTGTACGAGCGCGTTCCAAGTTAGTTGTTTAGTTGTAGTAGTGTGTTTAAAAAAGTTTTTTTTATTACTGCTTACACCTATTAATTATAGCACGTAGATTTCAACGGAAGAGAGAGAGGAAGTTAAGATGACGCAACATTTAAGCTGATAAGAAGGTTTTACATATATATCGCAGAGCAGCTCGCTATCATCCTATCTTCGACCTTGAGGTCAATCTAATGCGATAACTTAGCATTATTTTTTTTTAATTGAATTTCAGTCGGTCAGAAGACCGCACAACCGCTGTTATGACTCACTCGAGACATATATAGATAAAAACAGTTGGTTAGAAGATATTGCATAATTGTAGATGTCCTTGGTCTTATCAGCATATACTGTTTAATCACACCAAACCATTATGATACTGGGTGTTAACATTATACCTATTAAAAAATGCATACCAGCTAATAAATATTTTTTGAGGAGTTAGAATAAAAACTCATTTATATAATTGTTTTAAAAATTTTTTATTTTCAATTTGTTACAATGACATGTTTATGGTATAATACATTGAATAATTAATAAAACTCATTTATTTAATTTTTTATGGTATAATACACTGTTTTGATCAATTAATACCAAAATATTTATAATGTATCATAAAAAACATAAAATTAATTTTTTGGTATAATATGTTTACGCAAACGTTAATCTGCATCAATATCCTGCACTAAAATGTCCCGGTGTCCATAGGCCAACGAGTTTATCCCATCAGGCAGGATGAACCTTTTATTATCTGAGGCTGAAAGGCTTCGTTTATTAATTAAGGTGGAGTAGACTTTATGCCCTACCGACCGAATCGATTTCATTATGCTTAACATCGAGACATCGTTGAATAGGACGGATTTATAATCGGCAAATCCAAGTTTCTTAAGCGTAGATCTTTGCACGCCTTTTGCACGCTTCTTTATATCCCCATCCACATCAATAGCATACATCTTCGGCCGCAATGCAACCACTTCGGTAATTATGCGCCCATCCACTTCATCCTTAAATTTCCCCAATACCTTTTTATTTTTAATTGAGAAATTCGGATGGCTTGGATGATATCCTGACGTGTCAAAATGATCTTCCATTTCCAGCATATCCTTAAAAATGTCGTCTGTGCTGATACGGCACAATAGGGAGTCCGTATCCGTATATATTAAACGAAGCCGTTCTGGTCAATATTTTTGCAGCATAATGGAGTAATGAAATTTGAAAATTATATCCTTCGAGATCTCCAAAATAGAAAAGCCCACGTACGGAACTTTGTTAAAGTATATCCTCGTTTTGGCCATCCTAACACCAACCAAATTCTCATCATATATTTTAGCATCGAGGAATGTTGGCTTTGCAATTAATTTCATTAATCTTCTATCATTAGTGACAAGCTCAAAGTTCATCCTTTTACGCACATTCTCCATCGTCTTCCCAAAGTTTGCATTATTATATAATTTGTACTGATTCTTCTCAAAATCGTTGGTTGCACGAGTCCTCATATCCGTGTTTAATTTGATGTAAGGAAGAAGCCATGGTGATTGCTTAAATCGAAGGGCTCTACGAACCCGCACCAGCTGCAGCCCATAATCGCGGGCCTGTTTAAGAGCAATGTAGTGAACCACGTATCTCTCCCGCTTGCCAAGATGAGGAATCAATTTTTTAATATTTCCCTCACTGTTAGGAGGCGCCATTGTTTCTGCAAGAAACGGGAGGTCGTTGTGAAGCGGATGAAGATGTTCTGGATATTCCAGATCCACTTCTAATATATATCCAAAGTCGGAATCATCAGGGATGTCTTGAACTTGAATCTCTTCCGGCTGTTCCCCCCATTCAAAGCCTCCATAAGGTAAAAACCTACTCTGTGCATCACCATATAAATTGTTTGCATCGTAATACATGATGAATACTGACTCTTGCGTTGGATCATAGGTTTGCATGTATTTATTATTGGCCTTGCAATACCGTAGGGAAGCCTGGCAGATACCTCCTCTTATGCCACGTTCGACCATTAGAATCATTTCATAATCAAGCAGAAGTTCCAATTTAATGCCTGTTAACCTCAACATAGCATCCCACGCCCTACCGGGAGCAGTGAAATAATGCGCAGGATCGATTTTATGAGTACTCATTGTCACACGTCTAAAGTTTTCAAAGACATCAGCCAGCAACAAAACATCAGTCTTTAAATAGATATCACTATATTCTCCCAACGTTGTACAATGAAACTCGTTCCACACCTTCACTGCATGGTTATAATCCTCTTCGCCAATATAGCTGTCCGTCAAGGCGTTGTAGAATGCAACCTTAGGTGGTAAATTTTCTTCATCCAATTTCTGCCAGGAGCTCACATAGTCGTACGGGAAAACGCCTTTTCTTAATACAAGGGGCAGCTGCGTTTCAGTGAAATATTTCGCAGTTTCCATGAAAGAAGATTTTGGTAAGTAATTAACTAGTTGAGCCAGACTCACTGCCATGAATCTGAATGAATCCAAGAAGCGAAATTGAATACCATTAATGTACTTTGCAAATGAAATAAACTTCTCTTCAGTATGAGGTATTACATTACCTCTGCCTGGAAGTTTCCCCAATTCTTTAATAATAAAATGCGAATCGTACCCGCTGAGATTGTGAATGAATACTGGAACATAAGTTGGTTGCCGGCATCGCAAATTACAATTATTACATGCAGCGCCCCTATATTTGCCTGAAATATGACAATGATCCCGCACCTTATGGTTGGCTTCGCTGAATGTATGATTGCAGAGATAACAGGTATCAGCTGCCTTCCATTCTCTTTCTTCTAACTCACTAATCACTATGTCCACATTTTTGTTTAACATCTTGCCAAAGACTGTTGATAAATCGCTTAGATGACGTAAGAATTTTTCAGCTGCATTCTCTCCCCTATATAGAAATGGTTCTTTAAGCGTCCAAAGATGTTCTATTTCATCGGTGGGTTTTACATAGGCGCAGAAAGAAAACGGTTCATGTTCCTGATAGTTCGTTGTAGATGATCGGGCTGGGGGAGGCGCACATGAATGTATAGGTTTTAAAAGGCACTCGAAATCGGCGTAAATCTCAAAATTTGCTTTTAGCTGACGTTCAACGTTTTTAAATTCTATAAAAGGTTCTTCAGTTGGGAGTTTAACAGCTGCTGGAATGTTATCGCCACAATATATCCTGTGTTCTTGTAGTTTATCCTCTGCTGATTTTCCATAACGCCCATCAAAGTGTGTAAAACAGCGTTTACACAACTGTTTTGCATGCGCATAGTTTGTTTTTTGCCCGGAAACCAACCTATTGAAATGTTTAATAAAAACATAATGTTGTTTTTCTCCATCTTGCATGAGTAAAAGGTCGCGATGGTCTTGCAGTTCTTCTTTAACAACCTTCAGCGGGTAAACACTATTATCACCATCCAACCCGAATACATTTATTGATATATTGTTTACTTTTTCGAACTTTTTGATCTGGGGAAGAGGCGTGGGGAATGAAACGCACTCAAAATTATAAGGATGGACCAGCGTTTTATATTTACTAACACGTTGAGGGTCTTTATCCACAAATTTTGCTAATACAGCATATTTAAAACACTCCTCGTCGTAATTCTCCGGATTTATACAAGCCTTCTTAGCAGCGATAGATTTAGGAAGTTTGATATATGTCGACCCTCCTAGCGGCTTGTACATATTTATCCGCAACCTTGCTCCATCTCTCCCAACCAGCTTCCATCCACTCTTCTCTAACTGTGCCTCTTCCATTTCGTTCACTAATTTCTTGAATATATGTTCGAGAAACTCACCGATATCTGTGTCCATATAAATGGCCTTATTCCGAGTTTTAAATGATCTATCAGTTTGTTCCCCGAGTGTGTTCTCAAACAGACATTCCACCACTATATTAATTTTTAGCGTACGTTTCTCTTCCAATTGTAGTTTAATGAGCTCGTATAGACGCCTTTTAATCGACTGCAGAAACGTAGATAGCTCTTCAAATTCCGCTGATTGCAGAAAATATGACCTTATTCTCCCCCGACATGCCGATTCATATTCTTCAGATGCCCGTTTCAACAATTCCGCTTTAGTTGGTTCCACACATGCCTTTTCAGCGCCTGAATTATCATATCGAGCTTTCTTTACAGGAGGTCGGTCAGCACAGACTATTTCATGTCGCTCGCCGTTATATCTATTCAAAAAAGTCCGTTTACAGCCCTTCCAGACATACATCTGGTTTGCATTACAGTATCTTTGGTGGCGATAGAGATTCTTCTTCAAAGTGAATGTTTTTCCACATTTCTCACAGCTAAATGTTGCCATCTTGAACGATGTTTAACGTGTAGGAAGTCACACTAAGACTGAGATCCATACCTCCCGCATCTATATTTATACCTTCGGGAACCGACTTTGCGCATGCGCATAACTTTTCCCAAAATGTAACACAATCTAGAGTAATAAAGTACAAAACAAGTTTTAAGCATGTGCATAGCATTTCTCAAATGTGACACGATCTAGAGTAATAAAGTAAAAAACCATTGTTGCGCATGCGCATAGCATTTCTCAAATCTAGAGTAAATTGGTATATTAATAAACAGAAATAGCACTTTTAGGAGACAACCTAACCCCCCACCTCCGCCTCAAAGGTGCCTAAAATGCATTTTCCCAGAGAAATATTTCAAATAAAAATTGTATATCCTTGTATGTGTAGTTGATATATCAATTTTACTGAAAATTGTTGGAACTATTTTGAAATGATTGCAAAATCCATTCAGTAAAGTGGTACTTCCGCTTGAGGAATTTCGACAGATAACGTACTTCTGGAACCCCATGTGATACCCCAGACGGAATAGCGTGTTTGAACTAATTACTATAACACTAAACAGAAAATGGTTAAATATTAAGTAATGTTCTAAAAATAGATCTTTAGAGGCGGTGACCTTGAAAGGAAGTTAAAACTATAAACAATTAGCTATCGAATATGCATATTTACATATTTGTAAAAAATGAATGTGTGTGTGTGTGTGTGTGTGTGTGTGTCGGATTCATTGACCTTTAGATAGCAAGACTATGCATGTTTTTTGCAACATTGTGCCAGACTTGATTGAAGTATTATTATTTCGCGCTGTTTGAAACACCAATTTTGGCGGAAAAAAAAATTTTTAAAAAACTTGTTTTATTTCCTTAAAAATATAATATTAAAAATCAATCACTCATTTCATTTATTTATTGTGATGGAGAACCCTCTGTAATCTATAAAAACAGATTTATATAAATACAAGCGAGAGTGTTTTCTACTTCAAACACGCATGACCAACTCCATGCCGGCCTGGTCATACTCTGAATATAAACTCTCGCAGAAGGTTGGAGGGGTGAGGGCAAATGAGGCAATCCCCACTTTACATCATTAATATTCCCCCTACTGCCAATAGAAAGAACGCAGCGAATTTTAGGTGCACAATAGGGCATATATGTAAGTAGTTTTTCTCTTCCAAAAAATATTTTTTGAGAAAATGCACTTAGTATTCCAAATTAATGAAATTCATCGGTGTTTTCATGGAAAAATCATAAAAACTAAAAAACTGTTCAGTAAAACACAGTTCCGGCTTACTAATTTTTCTTGAAACTCGGAATTTTGGCAATCCATTAATCTAGGCAATTAATTTTGGTCTAGATGGTAGAATTGTATAATTAAATATGGTAGCATTTTAGAGGTAAATAAAACCCTACCCCATACCTCAAGGCCCGCTTAAAATGAGGTTATCTGGAGAAATGTTTCAAGTAAAAGTTGTAGCTACTTATACGCATAGTTCACATACTTAGTATAAAGAAAATCGTTGGAGCCGTTTTTAGAAAAATAGTAGAACATTGAAAAAAAAAAAAAAACACTTCCGGTCATTTGATTTTCTTCAAACTCAGAATTTCAACAGCATAGATAGCAAGTCTATGCATAGAGGTATGGGGTAGGGTTTCCGAGGATTGCCCTACATTTCTCCAGATAACCTCATTTTAAGCGGGCCTTGAGGTATGGGGTAGGGTTTTATTTACCTCTAAAATGCTACCGTATGTAATTATACAATTCTACCATCTAGACAAAAATTAATTGCCTAGATTAATGGATTGCCAAAATTCCGAGTTTCAAGAAAAATTAGTAAGCCGGAACTGTGTTTTACTGAACAGTTTTTAGTTTTTATGATTTTTCCATAAAAACACCGATGAATTTCATTAATTTGGAATACTAAGTGCATTTTCTTAAAAAATATTTTTGGAAGAGAAAAACTGCTTACATATATGCCCTATTGTTCACCTAAAATTCACTGCGTTCTTTCTATTGGCAGTAGGGGGAATATTAATGATGTAAAGTGGGGATTGCCTCATTTGCCCTCCCCCCTCCAACCTTCTGCGAGAGTTTATATTCAGAGTATGACCAGGCCGGCATGGAGTTGGTCATGCGTGTTTGAAGTAGAAAACACTCTCGCTTGTATTTATATTTATCATTTAAATCTGTTTTTATAGATTACAGAGGGTTCTTCATCACAATAAATAAATGAAATGAGTGAATGATTTTTAATATTATATTTTTAAGGAAATAAAACAAGTTTTTTAAAAAATTTTTTTCCGCCAAAATTGGTGTTTCAAACAGCGCGAAATAATAATACTTCAATCAAGTCTGGCACAATGTTGCAAAAAACATGCATAGTCTTGCTATCTAAAGGTCAATGAATCCGACACACACACACACACATTCATTTTTTACAAATATGTAAATATGCATATTCGATAGCTAATTGTTTATAGTTTTAACTTCCTTTCAAGGTCACCGCCTCTAAAGATCTATTTTTAGAACATTACGTAATATTTAACCATTTTCTGTTTAGTGTTATAGTAATTAGTTCAAACACGCTAGTCCGTCTGGGGTATCACATGGGGTTCCAGAAGTACGTTATCTGTCGAAATTCCTCAAGCGGAAGTACCACTTTACTGAATGGATTTTGCAATCATTTCAAAATAGTTCCAACAATTTTCAGTAAAATTGATATATCAACTACACATACAAGGATCTACAATTTTTATTTGAAATATTTCTCTGGGAAAATGCATTTTAGGCACCTTTGAGGCGGAGGTGGGGGGGTTAGGTTGTCTCCTAAAAGTGCTATTTCTGTTTATTAATATACCAATTTACTCTAGATTTGAGAAATGCTATGCGCATGCGCAACAATGGTTTTGTACTTTATTACTCTAGATCGTGTCACATTTGAGAAATGCTATGCACATGCTTACAACTTGTTTTGTACTTTATTACTCTAGATTGTGTTACATTTTGGGAAAAGTTATGCGCATGCGCAAAGTCGGTTCCCGAAGGTATAAATATAGATGCGTGAGGTATGGATCTCAGTCTTAGTGTGACTTCCTACACGTTAAACATCGTTCAAGATGGCAACATTTAGCTGTGAGAAAGGTGGAAAAACATTCACTTTGAAGAAGAATCTCTATCGCCACCAAAGATACTGTAATGCAAACCAGATGTATGTCTGTAAGGGCTGTAAACGGACTTTTTTGAATAGATATAACGGCGAGCGACATGAAATAGTCTGTGCTGACCGACCTCCTGTAAAGAAAGCTCGATATGATAATTCAGGCGCTGAAAAAGCATGTGTGGAACCAACTAAAGCGGAATTGTTGAAACGGGCATCTGAAGAATATGAATCGGCATGTCGGGGGGAGAATAAGGTCATATTTTCTGCAATCAGCGGAATTTGAAGATCTATCTACGTTTCTGCAGTCGATTAAAAGGCGTCTATACGAGCTCATTAAACAACAATTGGAAGAGAAACGTACGCTAAAAATTAATATAGTGGTGGAATGTCTGTTTGAGAACACACTCGGGGAACAAACTGATAGATCATTTAAAACTCGGAATAAGGCCATTTATATGGACACAGATATCGGTGAGTTTCTCGAACATATATTCAAGAAATTAGTGAACGAAATGGAAGAGGCACAGTTAGAGAAGAGGGGATGGAAGCTGGTTGGGATAGATGGAGCAAGGTTGCGGATAAATATGTACAAGCCGCTAGGAGGGTCGACATATATCAAACTTCCTAAATCTATCGCTGCTAAGAAGGCTTGTATAAATCCGGAGAATTACGACGAGGAGTGTTTTAAATATGCTGTATTAGCAAAATTTGTGGATAAAGACCCTCAACGTGTTAGTAAATATAAAACGCTGGTCCATCCTTATAATTTTGAGGGCGTTTCATTCCCCACGCCTCTTCACCAGATCAAAAAGTTCGAAAAAGTAAAACAATATATCAATAAATGTATTCGGGTTGGATGGTGATAATAGTGTTTACCCGCTGAAGGTTGTTAAAGAAGAACTGCAAGACCATCGCGACCTTTTACTCATGCAAGATGGAGAAAAACAACATTATGTTTTTATTAAACATTTCAATAGGGTGGTTTCCGGGCAAAAACAAACTATGCGCATGCAATACAGTTGTGTAAACGCTGTTTTACACACTTTGATGGGCGTTATGGAAAATCAGCAGAGGATAAACTACAAGAACACAGGATATATTGTGGCGATAACATTCCAGCAGCTGTTAAACTCCCAACTGAAGAACCTTTTATAGAATTTAAAAACGTTGAACGTCAGCTAAAAGCAAATTTTGTGATTTACGCCGATTTCGAGTGCCTTTTAAAACCTATACATTCATGTGCGCCTTCCCCAGCCCGATCATCTACAAGAAACTATCAGGAACATGAACCGTTTTCTTTCTGCGCCTATGTAAAACCCCCCGATGAAATAGAACATCTTTGGACGCTTAAAGAACCATTTCTATATAGGGGAGAGAATGCAGCCGAAAAATTCTTACGTCATCTAAGCGATTTATCAACAGTCATTGGCAAGATGTTAAACAAAAATGTGGACATAGTGATTAGTGAGTTAGAAGAAAGAGAATGGAAGGCAGCTGATACCTGTTATCTCTGCAATCATACATTCAGCGAAGCCAACCATAAGGTGCGGGATCATTGTCATATTTCAGGCAAATATAGGGGCGCTGCATGTAATAATTGTAATTTGCGATGCCGGCAACCAACTTATGTTCCAGTATTCATTCACAATCCCAGCGGGTACGATTCGCATTTTATTATTAAAGAATTGGGGAAACTTCCAGGCAGAGTTAATGTAATACCTCATACTGAAGAGAAGTTTATTTCATTTGCAAAGTACATTAATGGTATTCAATTTCGCTTCTTGGATTCATTCAGATTCATGGCAGAGAGTCTGGCTCAACTAGTTCATTACTTACCAAAATCTTCTTTCATGGAAACTGCGAAATATTTCACTGAAACGCAGCTGCCCCTTGTATTAAGAAAAGGCGTTTTCCCGTACGACTATGTGAGTTCCTGGCAGAAATTGGATGAAGAAAATTTACCACCTAAGGTTGCATTCTACAACGCCTTGACGGACAGCCATATTGGCGAAGAGGATTATCACCATGCAGTGAAGGTGTGGAACGAGTTTCATTGTACAACGTTGGGAGAATATAGTGATATCTATTTAAAGACTGATGTTTTGTTGCTGGCTGATGTCTTTGAAAACTTTAGACGTGTGACAATGAGTACTCATAAAATCGATCCTGCGCATTATTTCACTGCTCCCGGTATGGCGTGGGATGCTATGTTGAGGTTAACAGGCATTAAATTGGAACTTCTGCTTGATTATGAAATGATTCTAATGGTCGAACGTGGCATAAGAGGAGGTATCTGCAGGCTTCCCTACGGTATTGCAAGGCCAATAATAAATACATGCAAACCTATGATCCAACGCAAGAGTCAGTATTCATCATGTATTACGATGCAAACAATTTATATGGTGATGCACAGAGTAGGTTTTTACCTGATGGAGGCTTTGAATGGGTGGAACAGCCGGAAGAGATTCAAGTTCAAGACATCCCTGATGATTCCGACTTTGGATATATATTAGAAGTGGATCTGGAATATCCAGAACATCTTCATCCGCTTCACAACGACCTCCCGTTTCTTGCAGAAACAATGGCGCCTCCTAACAGTGAGGGAAATATTAAAAAATTGATTCCTCCTCTTGGCAAGCGGGAGAGATACGTGGTTCACTACATTGCTCTTAAACAGGCCCTCGATTATGGGCTGCAGCTGGTGCGGGTTCGTAGAGCCCTTCGATTTAAGCAATCACCATGGCTTCTTCCTTACATCAAATTAAACACGGATATGAGGACTCGTGCAACCAACGATTTTGAGAAGAATCAGTACAAATTATATAATAATGCAAACTTTGGGACGACTATGGAGAATGTGCGTAAAAGGATGAACTTTGAGCTTGTCACTAATGATAGAAGATTAATGAAATTAATTGCAAAGCCAACATTCCTCGATGCTAAAATATATGATGAGAATTTGGTTGGTGTTAGGATGGCCAAAACGAGGATATACTTTAACAAAGTTCCGTACGTGGGCTTTTCTATTTTGGAGATCTCGAAGGATATAATTTTCAAATTTCATTACTCCATTATGCTGCAAAAATATGGACCAGAACGGCTTCGTTTAATATATACGGATACGGACTCCCTATTGTACCGTATCAGCACAGACGACATTTTTAAGGATATGCTGGAAATGGAAGATCATTTTGACACGTCAGGATATCATCCAAGCCATCCGAATTTCTCAATTAAAAATAAAAAGGTATTGGGGAAATTTAAGGATGAAGTGGATGGGCGCATAATTACCGAAGTGGTTGCATTGCGTCCGAAGATGTATGCTATTGATGTGGATGGGGATATAAAGAAGCGTGCAAAAGGCGTGCAAAGATCTACGCTTAAGAAACGTGGATTTGCCGATTATAAATCCGTCCTATTCAACGATGTCTCGATGTTAAGCATAATGAAATCGATTCGGTCGGTAGGGCATAAAGTCTACTCCACCTTAATTAATAAACGAAGCCTTTCAGCCTCAGATAATAAACGGTTCATCCTGCCTGATGGAATAAACTCGTTGGCCTATGGACACGGGACATTTTAGTGCAGGATATTGATGCAGATTAACGTTTGCGTAAACATATTAGACCAAAAAATTAATTTTATGTTTTTTATGATACATTATAAATATTTTGGTATTAATTGATCAAAACAGTGTATTATACCATAAAAAATTGAATAAATGAGTTTTATTAATTATTCAATGTATTATACCATAAACATGTCATTGTAACAAATTGATAATAAAAAATTTGTAAAACAATTATATAAATGAGTTTTTATTCTAACGCCTCAAAAAATATTTATTAGCTGGTATGCATTTTTTAATAGGTATAATGTTAACACCCAGTATCATAATGGTTTGGTGTGATTAAACAGTATATGCTGATAAGACCAAGGACATCTACAATTATGCAATATCTTCTAACCAACTGTTTTTATCTATATATGTCTCGAGTGAGTCATAACAGCGGTTGTGCGGTCTTCTGACCGACTGAAATTCAATTTAAAAAAAATAATGCTAAGTTATCGCATTAGATTGACCTCAAGGTCGAAGATAGGATGATAGCGAGCTGCTCTGCGATATATATGTAAAACCTTCTTATCAGCTTAAATGTTGCGTCATCTTAACTTCCTCTCTCTCTTCCGTTGAAATCTACGTGCTATAATTAATAGGTGTAAGCAGTAATAAAAAAAACTTTTTTAAACACACTACTACAACTAAACAACTAACTTGGAACGCGCTCGTACAACGCACATAAATTTATAGACGAGATCTTTTTCTACATAGGACCGAGTGGCAGCGGTGGTCTACTGGTTTAGATAACCGACTGTGAGTGCTGGGTTTGCTGGTTCGATTCAAGGTCATGTAGAAATCTTTTTTTTTCTCTTGAATTTAGGTCTGGGGTGGGGTGGGAGGTTGGGGGCTATCTTTTGAATTTAGGTCTGGCCTGGGGGTGGGGGTGGGGCGCGATTTGGATAATATTTAATCTGATGACGTCATCTTTGAATTAAGCTCATTGATTTGGATGATGGCAGCGGCGTTCTTGCAACCCCCAACAAAGACTTGGCTCCGTAGCCCTTGCGCCAGAACCGTCTTTTACCCTACGCTCGTCCCTTCATCTTTTTTATTGTGTATTTTGTGATTATTATTACTATATCGTCCCTTCCTAACCTCTCGTTTCCCGTTCCTCCTTCCTTTCCCCCCTATCCTATTTTTTATTTTACTTTTCCCACCGGCTGTGTATAAAAGCTAAGGGAAGGCTACCCCGACCGAAAAACATCTATGGAGAAATGTGGGAAAATTCTAATATAGCACCTTACGGAGTGCAGGGGGAAGATCCCCAGTCCATCGGGCCGTCCAGAGTGCGCAAGCAGGCTTCGGGCGTAAAACCACCCTGGCGATTCCTTGTCTTGGTATTGTTCGCTAAGCAGCAACAGATCCACCTTCTTTTCGAATACCAGCTGATGCAATAGCTCATCTGCAATCTTGCTTCGATGCATGTTTGCCTGTAAAATGTGAATCATCGCAGTCGCCGCTTTGCTTTCTCCAGAACTTCCCTGAACACCCTACATCTTCCCGAGCCTGAAGCATGGGCTAGTGTCTCTTGTTCAGAGCTTTTTTCCGCACAAAGAAGGCAGCTCTCTTTAGCTATACATTCTTTCGCCTTATGCCCTGCCCCTCCACATTTGTAGCAAAGACAACTTCGATCAGGCCCATCACATGTCCTGGCTACGTGACCGTAATCAAGACATCTAAAGCAGCGAGGAACAACAACTCTCTGTCTGACTCTACAGAATACCCACCCAATCTTATTTCTCCCTTGCTTCAGCAGTGCTGCAGCTGCCTTCTCCCCCAACTGGACTATCGCCAGTCTTTGTTCTCTTGCATCAGGGGGTGTAATGGTAACTCTCATTTCACCAATCTCCGCGATATCTCTCTTAAGAGCCTGTTCAACATCTTTCTTATTCGTGAGGCAGTCCAGATCTCTGATCTCAACCGAGGTCCTAGGGATTAGGCACTTAACAGATGCTATATCCCCCAAAATCGTAGTAAATACAGCCCCAAACTGCTGTTTGGATTTTCTGTCTTTCTTCCTAGCTCTAGTAAAACTTGACCATCTTTAGTCTGCCTGATTGATTTAATTTCAGCTCCAGTCTCTTCAGGCTGGGCCTTTTCCTTTATACTGCGCAGTACTTGGGCGTAGGACATATTCTCCCCCGGCTTGATGCTGAGGGCAGAATACCGAGCTCCAAGTGGTTTTTTCTTCTTTGTATTTTCTCTGCTTGTCTCTTTTCCTTTTCTTTTTTGTTCCAACCAGTTCTTCTTTTTTGTTCCAGTTACTTCTTCTTCCTTATCAATCTCGCTCTTCGTTTCACTCTCCTTCCTCTTTTCTACAGCCCTGAGCTCTTCTTCTGGCCTCTTTTCTACCTTCCTAACCTGCTCAGGTGCAGTCTTCTGCAGCTGCGGAGGTGAGCTTCCCGGCCTTTTTCTTGTTCTAGATTCTACTGAGAGAATCTCATCCAGCCTTCGCCAGGTTTTCCGTCTGCTTCGAATATCTAGCAGAAAATCCTCTAGCCTTGGGAGACCTTTTTTAATTGTAGCGTTTACATTTGGCTGCCGCTTGACTGCCGCCCGCATACTTGATATTTCTTCTAAGCAGCTCTTGAGCAGAGCATCTTCTCTTTCCTGCTCCTCTCTAATAGAGGGTTTCTCCTTATAAGGAGTTTGGGCTATTCGAATATGTTTTAAAAGATATAAATTTATACAACAAAATTTATGTTTATAGTTAGTTAGGTCAAATCTGGTTGAAAGGCATATTGGCTTTCCTTCACCCCTTAAGTTTAGTGGTTTTTAAAGGTGAATATCGAGTACTTTCCCCTTCGTGTATATTTTAGTATGAATGTATTTATTGGCGTGAATGTATTTATTAGCGTGAACGGTTTTATCGTGAATGTATTTGTTGGCGTGAATGTATTTATTAGCGTGAACGGTTTTATAGCATGAATGTATTTAATGGCGTGAATGTATTTATTGGCGTGAATGTATTTATTGGCGTGAATGTATTTATTGGCCTGAATGTATTTATTGGCTGAATGTATTTATTAGCGTGAACGGTTTATAGTGTGAATGCATTTATTGGCGAGAATGCTGAACAAATGGTTAGGTTATTATTTTATCTTTTTTCTTGGGGTTGAAAGAAAATTTATAAAAGTATTTCAACCTGTTAGGGAAAGGGAAGTATA
>JAAEAF010010400.1:0-52716 GCA_011037195.1 Triatoma infestans
AACGTGATTTATGTATAATACCTGCCCCATTTAAACGGTACCTTTTAAAATAAAGATTTTATTAACTTAATATACCTCGAAGGATACCTTTATACGCCCGGAGCCTTTCTGCTGTTGCCCAGGAGCCTCATTCACGCTTCTATCAAGGAATAGATAGAAGACCAGCATCTGCGATGGTGGGAAAAACGCCTGGCAGAGGCGGGCTAAATTCTTTGTTAAGACATTTACCTACATTCACCAGGGATCTACTGAGCCACAGCCGAAGAGATATAAGGATAATAGTGGGTCTACTAACAGGGCATTGCAAGGGGCTGAATAGGCACATACACCATTTACTATTTGCAGACAACGCGTTATGCCGTTTCTGCAGGGTCGAGGAAGAAACTTCGGCACATGTCCTTTGTGTGTACGTGAGTCGGCCTGGCGAGGACAAGGTTTCTTCAACTCGGGACTACCAATCCCGAAGCCACAAGCTTCATGACGGAGCCACTTTCAGCTTTGCTAGGCTTGATTAAGAAGGCGAAGCTGATGGATGTCATACCTAGGGGTTTTGCAATAGACCTCTCAATGAAGGTCGCAGTGGAATGATGCGTGGCCCTCCCCCATACAATCTGACAATACACTTTGCCCTTTGAGAAACAATTTACCTCTTGGATTTGTTAGTAATTCACAGAGAATAATTTCTTTCAAATCATTGATTGTGTTTATAAATTAGGACTTTGTACTGTTTGTCAAAAAATAATTATTTACTTACTTTTTATTCTATTTTATTTAATTGGGATTAGTTCACTCCTTGAGCTTCACGGTTTACGAGTATATCTTTTTGCGTTTACGAGTATATCTTCACGGTTACGAGTATATCTTCACGGTTTATGAGTACATCTTATTGCAACGTTGAATTTTCCTCTTTTGAATTAATACAAAATGGACAAAGTTAAGGAACTGAGTGTTGCTACCAGAAATGCAATTTGAACTTTACATAAAATAGGGTATTCAGAACGAAAAATAACTGAACAACATTTCAAAAAATGGGGTTCACCGTGCTATTAAACGGTTTAAAATATATGGTAATCATGAAGATTTACACTTCTCGGGAGACCAAAATCAACAACCGCAGGTGAGGATAAGTTCATTATTTTATGTAGTAAAAGAAACAGATGACGCACAGCTCCAAAGATTAGAGGGGAAGTTATTAAAACAAGTTCGAGGCCAATTATTCTTTGTCAAATCGGTTCAACTGGCGACGTGCAATCCACACACATACATATAAAGACTAATTGCAACGGCTGGAAATCAATTAATTGAAAAGCTGGGGTCAAACAGGACAGAATCGGGTCAGAACATGGGCCGAGAAAACCAGACGTTACAATGAAGGATCTGGGACCTTTTCCCTCAAAAACTAGACCACAGGCGATACCCGCCGTTTTCCGAAGGGCTCGTCATGTTTGGGGATGTTGTTCATTCAGGCTATGGAATAGGTGATCTCGTCCGTATTGACGGGATAATAAAAAAAAAATTATAAAAGCTTTTCAGAAATCACGCCTTACCCTGCGGACAGCGATAGATTGGGGAAAAAATCATTATGCAACAGGACAGTGACCCTAAACATGCTTCCAAATTATGTAGACAATAACTTAAGGAAAAAGTAGATGAAAAATATCTGTCAATATGTTCTGGCCGCCGCCATTCCGGTCTTGAACTCGATTGAACTTTTGTGGGACTGTACAGTGTGTGGAGTAATATTGAATTCGAAATAAGCAAGAAATTGATTGAGAGAATGCCTAGAATTATACGAGAGGTAATTAAGCGGAGAAGTGGTCACTTTGATGAAAAGGCCGTTTAGTCGAAATTTATTTTTGGGAAAGATTTATACTTTGATGAATTTGTTATCGCTTATATTATTGTATGTATATAGATTTATTATAACATTTTTGAATTACTGACATTTTATTTATTCATATAAATCATCAAATTAACAAAAATAAATATAATACATTTTTATTCTAGGTGGTCCAAACTTTTTACCAGCAGTGTATATATTTGTTTAAGAAAGTCTATGCAGTTCAAACACAAGCTGAAGCAGCACTGTATTTGCGTGCTAATGCTATTCTCTTCAGAGAGTATATGCTTGTTCAAGCATCTACAAATTCTGCGAGAACCTTAAGGATACCTTACAAAGGTAAGGAGAACCTTACAAAATGCCTTGAGCCTTAAGGCATAAACAATACGCTATGCTAAATTTTTAGCGAACGAAAAAATCGATTAGTGAAATTTGAGTATTTAACACAAAAATATTTTTCCCACACTTACAGCCAAAATGGCGCCCCGGACAAATGTCCCGTTTGCCCGCCCCTAGAGCGGGCCCTGCCTAAGCATTCCCAAACCAATTTGGAGCTGATAACATAAGATCTCAGCGCTATAATGGCTGCCTGGCTATCGGAAAGAATAACACTCTCCTGATTCCCCTATCGAGGTTGGAAATATACTGAGTGTAAATATACTGCCCTAACACCACTGCCACAGTTCCCTTGAGGGTCTTAGATCCGTCTGAATACCATTAAACGGAGTTTTGAACAGACCAATGCTCTCAGTCACCTTCTCATCTGCCTTAAGTTGGGTCAAAAGTCAACGACAATAACGCTTATTAAAAAGTTACTAAATTATTAAAATTTCCTATTTAATAATTATCTTTAAACCCCGATTATTAAGTGTATAAAATTTAATATTAGTAAACTCAAGGCATCCAGATGTTTCTAAACATACATGTTTTTAATGGGATTAAGTCCAAAAATTAGCAGAATTTTAAAACATCTGTATGATAAGGCTATTTTAAATGTAAGAATAGGATCTGATTTATCCTCTGTCATTTTAATGATAGAAGGGGTTTTATAGGGGGAAATTCTCTCGTCTTACCTGTTCATATTGTTTCTTTCGGATTTAGAAGATTTTTTTATGGAAAGGGTGGGAATATCTGATTTGAATATTTGTTCTCTTATATGCAGACGATCTAATCATTTTGTCCGTCTCTTATGTTGACATGAAAAGAAAATTAAAGGCACTGGAGGAATATCATCCTCCAGTGTCTTTAATTGCCTCCATGTCATCTTAATTGCCTAAAAGTAAACCCCGATAAAACTAAAATTATAAAATTTCATAGAGGATGCACATCTCTTTATTTCAAATGATCCATATTCCATATTTTCCATACGATCAATTAAACATATAAAAAAATATATTATATATAATTTTATTATATATGTACAAGACACGTAGGCAGTTTGAAAAAATAAATACTCGAGGGCGTCTGATGTGTTTAACTAAATTAGTAAATCTATGTGATTTATCACAAAAATCAGTTTGAACTCGCTAAATGTCTAATATGTTTGGAACTTTTGTTAAAACAAGAATAAATAAACTGCATTAAACTTTACCGAGTTTTAATTGTCCAAGATTATCTATCTTAGACGTTAACAATACCATCAGCAAAATAATTAACGCTACTACATGCTTCATACTAAGGACTTACTCTTTAATATTAGAATCTTCATTCGCTAAAAGACAGCGTTTATTTTTACTAGAACTATCAAGAACCAATTTTTTTTATTAAATGATCTGCTACTTTATGCTCATTTCCAACATAAGGCAGGAACCGATTGGAACGTAGCGTTTCTCATGGAGTTGTGATACTATTCTTAAACCGTATAACGTTCTTTGCAATTGGAATCAAAGATACTTTACTTAATTTTCGATGGAGCTTCTTTACAGATTTTCGAGCATATCGCAGGGACCTTAACCCTGGTAGTTGTCGCCAGTCTTCCTATTGGGTTCCAATATGGAAATGTGTTCGCACATCTTTCATCGGACAGTCTTTAAAACCAAAGGACTTCAAGGTACAATTCTGCGACAAGTGTTGCCATCAATACTTGAGTTCCGATAACCAAAGGGTTTGTCATTTATGAGTCTTAACTTACGACTTATATAGATGTTAGGTAGAAAATTTGTTAGAAAACAAATAAAGAACAAAAAATGGACAGTATGGATGGTTTTAACAAAATTTCGTTATTATTAGGTATTATTAATACATTTTTATTTTTCAAGTCTCAATAGTAAGGCAATTTTATTACAATGCACTTTTTTTCACAATTTTCAAATACATTGTTATGTATTTTGGAAACTTTTTCTATTAAGAGAAATAAAAAAATACTTTTTTTGAGATTAAATTTATTTAAAACACAGAGAAAGATTGAATGTTATGAAGAAGTTTTATGGAAGAAATTATATTTTGGCTTTTTAGTTTTTATATCTTTCATTTTAACAGGGTGATTCTTATTATGAATAAAAAAACATGGCAGAAATGGATGCTTACTGTTACTTTTATAAAATATAAAGGCGGTTTAGTTACCTGTACTACCGAATCAGAACATGCCTCCAGTATAATTCCATTGAACTGATTGGACTTCCAAGGCATGCAAATCAGAAACAATAAATATTTAAGTTACAATAAAAAACTCTGTGAAGACAAAACATTTCTAGAGTTTAGAGATCACATCAGTAAATTTTGATGGCCAACTTTTCTCTTCCAGGCTTAAAGTTCTATGTAATGGCACAATTCTAAATAAACTCCCAGTAAAATATACTAATTGAAAGCAAAGTGAATTCTATGGCAGTTGGACTGGGCCAGTAAATTCGTATATCCCAAATAACGCTCGAGAAATTTCCTCATATTAATTTAACATGAAAAACCTAAAACAAAACAAAAAAAATGGAACTTATTTAAAGCACCGGCGCTGTCAGTAACCTTCACATATTTTATGGTAAATTTTAATCCATCTGCAAGTCAGGGAAGTAATTAATTCAGTGGTAGCATGCTGGACGCTATGCGTAAGTCCCGGGTTCGAGTTCAGTTGCTACCTTAGATTTTTCCTTCCTAGGAGCCTCTACTGCTCACTGTCCGGAGACCGGCAGTGCATTGAGAAGGCTCTGGGCGCGAATGCCCATATAGACTTTGACGCGCCTTAAACATTAAAAAAAAGGGCGAATTTGAGACTTGTATTCAAAATTCTTTCCGTAGCTAATAACAATAAAACATCTGGTAAGCATTAACAACATATGATTTCAATTTATTTTTAACATTTTTATTTATATAACCCGGAAATATAAATAAGAATAATAAATAGTTAAATTGGAAAATGAAAAAAAAAAAAAGTGAATTATCATTAAAATTATGATCTACTTATGACACTTTTTCGATGTTAATTTGTTGTTTGGTAGATATGGTATTATTTATTCAATAACTTTTTGGGATGTTATCAATGTAAAATGGTTCGATACCAAATTATAACTTACTCTTACTGTTGTATTTTTCAAAAGGAACAGATTTTTCAAACTGAGTTTTCAATGGATATTCTTCTTGATTCCATTAAGTAAGGAAAAAAATCTAGTGCGAAACACTCACACAACTTACTCATATTCCAGTTCTCAAAATTATAATTGACTAATTTTATAGTTTGTGTACCAAATTTAATGAAATTCGTCGAAAACGGCAAAAAACTGTTCAGTAAAAGCTCACTTCTGGTTCACTAATTTTCTTGAAACTTGGAATTTCGGCCATCTATTTATTTCTAATTAATTTTGTTTGGACGAGAGAATTGAATAATCAACTATGATAGCACTTTAGAGAAAAACATAATCCCATCCGTCCCCTTAAATGAATTTTTCGCGAGAAATGTTTCAAATAAACGTTGTAGCTCTTTGCATGTGTAGTTGTAGCAGGTTTAAAGAATATCTTTGGAGCTATTTTTTAGAAAATAGCAAAAAAAACTAGTATAGTGGTAAACTTCCGATTGATAAATTTTGACAGATAACATACTATCAGATCCCACGGTGATATCTAATCGGTATATCAAGTTTCAACTTTCTACGGTTTTTCGATTTTGAGCCATGCTGTACATATACATACACACAGGCACACACGCAGAGACCATTTGCTAAAAACCACCTTTTTGGACTCAGAGGACCTCAAAACGGATATTTCTGGTGAAAACTTGAAATCGAAAATTTGACACGATTACAATACTTCCTCTTACTAGGAATAAGAGAAAGTAAAAATTGTTTTAAATGATTTGTATGAACAGCCTAAGTCAAAAATGAAGTGCAAACGTTATATTCTGTTTAGGTATTGCCAGGTCACAAAGTTTTTGTCAAAATTCGACAACCGGGAAAAACCCCACTCTAATGTACAGTTTTTCGTTTATTTTGACGTAGAAAAAGTTTTTTTATGAGAAGGCATCTATTTGGTAAAAAGCCAACGGACATTTTCTCATAGCGTGGGAGTAGTTGGGGGGATTGAAAAACGTAAAAACTTATACGCATGTTGCAACTGTCATATGACAGATGCCGTTTGAATATGATAAAAAAGTTCCTCCAAAAAAAAAAAATGATACCGTTGATATTCTAAATAAGTATTTAAAATTTAGAATAGAATAATGTAACAGCTGAGATACGGATTTAGAAGCCTGGGTAGCTACCAAGAAGTTGAAGAGAATATATCCTTTCTAGAGCCCTCCAGAAAAATTAAGGTTCCTAAAGAGCCTTAATCTGGTGGGAGTGCTGTAGGCGAGATGCAGCACCTGAGGAGGTGCGGCTGGGCCAGCCAGCAGCATCCAAGGGACATGGCACAATAGATCATGAAGGTCGCAATGCGGTGGGCCTTTCTACGAAAAAAACACCTAAGAAAAAAAAAATGTTTCTGTCCCAATACCAGGTTGATTCTGACCTTAAACCGACAGAATGGTCAAAAGTTTTCGTCGAACGTCCTATAAAATCATTGGATAATTAAATTCACATTAGGTTATCTATGAATTACCCTGTAAAAATGGAAATACATACTTCTTTTTTTTAAATAAATAAAACTTTTGTTTAAGTAAATTGAAAAACCTCTACAACATGACATATGAAACTTATTTAACACTGTTACAAAATAAATAAAAAAATGTGACACATACATTTTCCTATTAAAAGATTAATATGTAAAGTTTAACATTCTTTTTTTAATGAATTTTTTTTATAAACATTCATTTGGTCGATCAAACGGGGTGAGGCGACAGTATACATTTTTATATATTTAATAAATATTACAGATTCAATTGAATAAACTTAAAAATTGAATGAATTCTTGTGATTGTCCAGAAATATAGAAACTATATGCAAAAAGGCGTTTAAAGCAGTATTTATTATATGAGTAGTGTGTTATGACCCAATAATGCGGATGTTCATGAAAGTATGTTAATACATCAAAAAAAAAAAGTACAAAAAATCTATATATTTCCAATAATTAAAAGTAATGTCCGAAACATGAAGTGCCATACCCTCACCAAGAGAGTCAGTTTTCAAGTGATCAACTTTGCAAAGTTATTCATCAGATAATGGTAGCTTAGGAGATACGATTCCCTCCTGGGACTGAGGCAGGCCATGATCTGCTTGGAAGATAACAACCTAAAAAAATCAGAAGCATGCACTAGGTCTCAGTAAGAACAAGCTCCTCATTATTACAGGTTTCCTCATGGGGCACTGTAAATTCAGAGAACACCTGAAGAATCTGGGCTTGGAGAGTGATAGCACCTGAGATTCTGGGGGGCGGGGGCGGAGGGAACTCCGATATCTCTCCTCACGGTCTGCGAGGCTGTCACCCAGAGAATATTTAGGAGCCTGGATAGTTACCAAGAAGATGCTGAAGGCAAACAAAAGTTCTTATTATAAAATCTAAATAAATATGCAAAGTGTGTATCTAAAGTGCTGGAAAATCTCTCTCGATAGGTCACCAAACGCTGGAAGGCTGTCATATGCTACAGGTTTTTTGCATGCTTTGTTACGGTAGTGGCACTTAAATTCAGTCTTGTCATTCTGAATGCATTGGAATTGAAACTTGCATGTTTGCCCATGAATGCAAAGCCCCACCTACGTTTTAAACAATTGGGTTAGGAAGTGCTTCCATATCCAGCTTCATTCAAGCGATTATTATCTGTTTCCCGGAGACTCACTACATGGGATAAATTTTAAGGATCTAGCAATCGACCGGTGTTACACACAAAACTTTTTGGCTTTGATAAATGATCGTTTCAAGAGATATGATAGTCGTATTGAACATTATCGATTAAGTATTGAACATTATCGATTAACACTGAAAGCTATATTCTCTGTATATTACCTTGAATATTCCTTATTCAAGGATCCTTCCTGAATGCAGAAGGAGATCTGATAAAAGTCTAGGGAACAAATCTACCTGAGCGGCCGAGCAAAAAATCCTAGAGAATCAAGAAGCTCATTCAAGAAGTAAATAAATATCAGCGATCAAAGATTCTGGGCTCCATATGGATATTAGATTCCATTCGAGCACCTCAGTTTCCCCAATGGAATTTATTAGAGGGGGACAGAAAGGATTATGCGCATGACAAAGTGGTCCACCCCTTAGTAGTAATACAACAAGTCACACGCTACTTACTATTAAAATAATTCCCATTATTTGACAATTCATAACACACTACTATTAATTTTTTTTGTACAAATCTTAATAAAAAACAAAAATATACCAGCCATCAATACAAAAACCTTTTCCAAACAAAAAAATTCACATATAACGCAGTTATACATATATATTTCAATAACAATATATATATATTTTCAATGGAAATATCCAATTTAAACTAACAAAATATATATACAAATAATGTCCGTCCTTCCATCGAATAAAACATATTACTTTTTTCCTTTTTTGTTTTGTACATTACAATTTTATTTACAAAATTTATTTACAAATTTAATTAATTGCTTAGTCTCTCAATCACACATCTAGAGTGTTCGTTTGGAATTACGATGAGCCTAAAAAAATATCATCCTTCAGATGAATAGTTCTTCCCGATGGTAAATATACACCACTTAGAATAAAATTAAAAAAAAAAAACATAAAATCTCTTTATGATGTTCTACAGAAGCATAAAAATAAAATTATTTAATATAGACTAACAAAAAAGTATAAAAAAAAAAAATCAACTTAATGCAAAAAATGATTCATTTAATCTTATTTAATTATATAATAACAAATAACATAAGTTTCTTTTGAGATACGATATCTGTGATTCAGTTTGCTAAATCAAAACCATAAACAATTTTTACGATACAAATTTAATAGAATGTGCGAGAGAGGTCCAAGCTTCTAAAGAAGCACTATATAGATTTCCATTTTTTTTTTTATCTAAATATATTATCTAAATGGATCAGGTTAATTCTATATCACGATAACGGTTGATCAAATTCCATTCTCCATTGACATAGTTCATTTGGAAATGTGTTTCCACAATTTTTTTAACATCTACAGAATCTTGTCTAACTGTTTCTTCATATTCACTTAATTTTATCGTGATTATATCACCCATTGCTGGGCATGGATTCTCTGTTTTAAACAAACAAACAAACAAAAATTATAAACAATTATAAAATGCAATGAATCTTTTAATAAAAATAGGCAGTTCTGCAACAACAAGATGGAAATAGTTGTGCTTCATATTTCTTAATTTAGGTGTTACTGATGGGAACGGCGGAATGTAACTTCTAATTGATAACAGAGAATGACCCACTTTATGAATTTTTTTAAAAATCTCTTACTTATTTCTGGCTCTATATATCGAATTTTCAACAGAAATGATAAGTTTTTAAGTTTTGAGGTTTCCAGAGCCCGACAAAAATGATTTTTACAAAACTGCGTAAGCTTGCATCATTTATATTAGATGCTCATATCATTTCAATATATACGAGGTGTAATGAGACTGATTTTCTAGTGTTCGATCTGGCAACACTGGAGACGCGGCGCATGCGTGGTAGGGCAAGTAAACATCTGATACACTTCCAGTGCAAATTTGAAAATGCTAGAGTTGTTGCACCGTCCGTAGTGACTTTTTTTGTGAGCAAGGTATTTTTCAGAGCGTTTTAAGAGTGACATCAATTACGAGCAACGTTGTGCTATCAGGTTTTGCTTCAGACTTGGGCACAGTGCAACGGAAACGTTTGAAAAACTGTGCCAAGCCTATAGAGACAATGTTTTGTCGAGAGCACAGGTTTTTAGGGGGTTTAAGTCGTTTGCAGAAGGAAGGGAATCAATTGAAGACGAACCTCGCAGCGGAAGACCTTCATCTTCAAGAACCGACGAAAATGTTGGCAGAATCCGCGATCTCGTGCGTTCAGATCGTCGTTTGACAGTCCGAATGATCGGCGAAGAGTTGAATTTGACTCACACAACCGTTCATCAAATTTTGACTAATGAATTGGGGATGAGAAAAATTTGTGCAAAATGGTTCCGAAAAATCTTTCACACCGCGATTTCTATTAATGAGTATTTGGCCAGTAATAACATTCCTGTGGTTCCTCAGCCTCCTTATTCACCCGACTTGAGTCCATGTGACTTTTTTTTGTTCACCAAATTGAAAAATCACCTCAAGGGACGTCATTTTGGAACATTGGAGAATATTCAAACAGCCGTAACCGACCAACTGAAATCTATTCCAGTACTGCTATGACGAATGGACGAATCGTCTTCAGCGTTGTTTGGATTCCCAAGGTAGTTACTTTGAAGGGGACAATGTTGAATTGCAATTTTATTTGAATAAAAAAAAAATAAAAAATCAGTCTCATTACTTAATTTACACACCTCGTATATACCCAGCAACAATATAAAAAAAAAGTCTGGTGTGAAACACTCACACAACTTTCTCTTACTCCTGTTTTCAAAATTATAATTGACAAATGATATAGTTTGTGTACCAAATATAACTAAATTCGTCAAAAAACTGACAAAACTTTTCAGTAAATGCACACTCCGGTTTACTAATTTTCTTAAAACTTGGAATTTTGGCCAACTATTTATTTCAAATTAATTTTCTTTGGATGATAGAATTGTATAATCAACTATGATAGCACTTTAGAAAAAAACTAACCCCACTCCTCCCCAAAAAGTGCCCTTAAATGAAAAATGAATTTTTCTAGAGAAATGTTTTAAATAAAAGTTGTAGATCTTTGTATGTTTAGTTTATATATGAAGTTTCAAGAAAATCGTCGGAGCCATTTTTGAGAAAAAACGCAAAAAAGTGGAAAAAAAGTAATGATTTAGTAAAGTGTTAAAAACAAACGCACTTCCAGTTATCCGATGTTTTTTAATCTCAACAACATTTAAATTTTAACAACATATTAAATTCTAATTAACATTATTTAGATGACAGAATTGTCTAATAAACTGAAATAGCACTTTAGAGGAAGCCTTAACCCCACCCCTCTCCCAAAAGTGCCCTTAAATGAATTTTTCCGGAGCAATGTTTCAAACAAAAATTGTAGCTCTTTGTATATATAGTTGTTATAACAAGTAAGTAAAAAAAACAATAGTAAACGGAAGTTCCGGCTGAGGTATTCCGACAGATAAAGTCCTGTCAGTTCCTATGATGATACCTAAACGGAATATTGAGTTTCAACTTTCTACTGTTTTTCGATTTTGAGCTATGCTGTTAACACCATTTGCATACACACACACACACACACACACACACACACACACACACCATTTGCTAAAAACTACTTTTTTGGACTCAGGGGACCTCAAAACGGATATTTCCGGTGAAAATTCGACAAGATTACAATATTTTCTCTTACTAGGAGTAAGAGAAAGTAAAAATGGGTATACATAAAAACACACAATAACTCTGTTACTTTGTATCCTCAGTCCCTCATTGCAGTTTTCAAAATTGTAATTGACAATGTTTATAGTTAGTATATCAAATTTAATGAAATTCGTCGGTGTTTTTATGAAGAAAATCGCGAATATTGAAAATACTATTCAGTAAAACCTCACTTCCGGTTTAACTAATTTTCTTAAAACTCGTAAATTTGGCAATCAATTTATTATTTCTAATTAATTTTTGTCTAGATGGTAGAATTTTGTATGAACAACTAAGAGAGAATTTTAGAAGCGAACATATTCTCCTATTAAAAACACCTTCAATTCCATAATACTGCAGAAATTAACACCAGCCCTTTAATTCGTCATGAGCCTAGATCTTCAAAGCAAGAGCTAAGTCGGAAACAAGAAACTAATAAATGATATATATATATACAAAAAAAAAGAAATACCTCGAGATCCTGCAATAAACCCAAGTATTAATGATTTTTCTGGCCTTGTAACTTTATTTGCTGTTCCAAATAATTCTTGAGCTTTGGTTAACTGTTCTCTCTAAAAAATAAAATAAAATAAACAGAAAAAACAGCTTTAGAATATATTGCTATTTTCCAAAGGGTTTTATATAAAAATTTCTGAGGTTAGGCAATATATTTTAATTGCCTTAACAGGATCTTTTTTTTGTCATGAAATAATTATATGAATACAATACTTGTACAAAAAAAAAAAAAAAAAATACGTAACTTACCGTTAATTCATATTTCCTTTCTTCGGGCATTATCTGCGGTCTTATCATTGTTATGGTTTGTGGGCGCTCAACTTCCAGTTGTGCTATATCTGCCTGTTAATGAGATTAAAAACATTGATTGCATTAAATGAAGAAAAAAAGAAAATTAATTGATAAATAAAATAAATGAAAAAAAAAGGAAAAAAGGGAAAGGATCTCACTTGTTTTTTTGGTAAGGAAAAGTAACCAAAGGAAGGATATTGGTGAATCCAAGGAATTTCAATATTTCATCTATATCACTGCAATCCTGAAGAAAATAATTATAATGTTCAATTTTATTTTTCACTTCTAAAGTTATAATAATTTAAATAATTTACTTTATAAATAATTTCATTAAAGTTAAAATTATTATTTTCACTAAGGCAGTCCCCTCAGCTGATATCAACATCATATTATATTATATACGAGGTGTGTAAATTAAGTAATGAGACTGATTTTCTAGTGTTCGATCTGGCAACACTGGAGACGCGGCGCATGCGTGGTAGGGCAAGTAAACATCTGATACACGTCCAGTGCAAATTTGAAAATGCTAGAGTTGTTGCACTGTCCGTAGTGACTTTTTTTGTGAGCAAGGTTTTTTCAGTGCGTTTTAAAAATGAGTGACATCAATTACGAGCAACGTTGTGCTATCAGGTTTTGCTTCAGACTTGGGCACAGTGCAACGGAAACGTTTGAAAAACTGTGCCAGGCCTATGGAGACAATGTTTTGTCGAGAGCACAGGTTTTTAGGTGGTTTAAGTCGTTTGCAGAAGGAAGGGAATCAATTGAAGACGAGCCTCGCAGCGGAAGGCCTTCATCTTCAAGAACCGACGAAAATGTTGGCAGAATCCGCGATCTCGTGCGTTCAGATCGTCGTTTGACAGTCCGAATGATCGGCGAAGAGTTGAATTTGACTCACGCAACCGTTCATCAAATTTTGACTAATGAATTGGGGATGAGAAAAATTTGTGCAAAAATGGTTCCGAAAAATTAATGAGTATTTGGCCAGTAATAACATTCCTGTGGCTCCTCAGCCTCCTTATTCACCCGACTTGAGTCCATGTGACTTTTTTTGTTCCCCAAATTGAAAAATCACCTCAAGGGACGTCATTTTGGAACATTGGAGAATATTCAAACAGCCGTAACCGACCAACTGAAGTCTATTCCAGTATCCGAGTTCCAGCACTGCTATGACGAATGGAAGAATCGTCTTCAGCGTTGTGTGGCTTCCCAAGGTAGTTACTTTGAAGGGGACAATGTTGAATTGTAATTTTATTTGAATAAAAAAAAGATAAAAATCAGTCTCATTACTTAATTTACACACCTCGTATATACCGTATGAATATTATAGTGCCCAAATCTAAATACAATAAGTGAAATCAATCAGTATATATTACATTAATTTACTGCTTGAAAGCTCAACAGATATCAGAGACATTTTCTGTGGTAGCCTGCTTCATTTTGTGGTCATCGAACGGTTTCGGGCGTTCGCTCATCTTCAGGATGCGTTTTTACAGACAGTGTGACAACACAGACTTGCACAGAGCAAATTCAGTTTACACACTAACTGCTGTTTTTAACTGTATTTAAAACTAAACGCTTAAACTAGGTCAAGGGGTATTGGTCAGCTGGGTGGAAAAACACGTGTTTGAGTTGTTAAAGGGCAAATTTTCCTTAAAATGGAAACAACATATATGGGGGTCTAATTTTTAAACTCCGTTGTTGGAGGGAGATTTACTTTACAATTAACTAAATAAAATAAAATATATAAAAATAAATTTTTTAACCCAGTTACCATCACCATACCCCTAGTTTAAGAGTTTAGTTTTAAATACAATTAAAAACACCAGTCAAGTGTGTAAACTGAATTTGCTCTGTGCAAATCTGTGTTGTCACACTGTCTGAAAAACGCATCCTGAAGATGGGCGAACGCCCGAAACCGGTCGATGACCACACAAAATGAAGCAGGCTACCACGGAAAATGTCTCTGATGCTTTCCAGCTCTGCGGAACCAACCACCACAACCTCAACAGATATGGTGAATAAGTTTCTCGTCTTTCAACATAACTTTACTAATGAAACACTGTGCAATTTGTTCAAAGATATCCATTTTAAAAGGGAGTCTAAATTATTGCGAATTCTGTTTAAGGTATGTCGTGTATATTACGTTATGTCTACTACTTTATCTAGATTCTTCTGACACGAACTTGGAAACAGATTTTTACCCACAAGCTAATTCTAAGCCTTAATGATGATATTAAAGTCAAACGCCCAACAAAGTTTCGTGGACATCAATATAATGCATGAAAAGTTTTTTCAAGAGATTATGGGATTAGTAGATAGGTAGGTTGTTATAGAAGAGATTGCACTGCGACCTAAAAGATCTAACGTGCCCTCCGAAGCCTTCTCGATGTATTGCCCACCACCGGGCTCCTAGGAACAGAAAATCTAAGGGCAGCACTCTGGATTCGAATCCACGACCTCCGTATATCAGTCCAACGCGCTACCACTGAGCTAATCCTTTTCCCCCGATGAGATTAATATCTCAAGCTTGTTCAAAATTTTCGGGATTACTATAGATATGATATATACATATATAATTGATTTCTAAAGCATAGAAATTTACACCAGGATTGAATATTTAAAATGGAATAGACAATAAATCCTCCTTTTGTGTAGACGATAGTCCAAATATACCGATCATTAATACAGCCAAAAACTAATGGAGATGCCTCAAAGACCCCCACATATTAGGTATAAATATGCTCAATTTGCTATGATCCAAACTGATTTGCATACAAAAATCTGATTTTTTTTTTTTTTTTAATGGTGATCATAGTAATAAGTTTGGAGATAAGTTTTCGTTAAATTCTAATACCTTAACTTAGTTTGTTAGATGCGGGTCTACTGGCTTATGCGAAATTTGGATCGATATCATTTAGGCCCTTCAAATGGCTATAAATATGTCGTTTTAATATTAGCTAAATCATTTGCATTTACATAAAAGTTTTTGATTTTTTTTTTAATTATGTCTTAAAACTGGAACTATTTAGTTAGTTCTATTTTGATTAACTTAATAAACGAATTTTTTAAGAGATGTTAAATAAAAATACCTTTACTGTCCCAGATGGATTTATAGGCGTACCAAGCGATGACGTACTCAGCAATGTGTTCGTGCTCGAATTTGTTTGCAAAAGTGATACACCTAGAAATAAAAATTGTAAAAAATAGTTACTTATATCAAAATTGAATATTTAGGAACTAATTATTTTTAAAATTAAATAAGTTTTAATAGTGAAAAAAAGATTTAATGAAATTCTGAAGAAAAGATTTAAGACGAGCTTCTGTTGCAGTATATATGCTGCCAAACGCAAACTACACAGATAAATAAAGAATCTCACATGTATTGTCATAACATCCTTTATAGAGTTCGAATTTCCATTAAATGCCAACGCGTGACACAAAAAATGGAATTGAATTAAACTTTTTACATATATATATATATATATATTTTTTTTTTATGTTTTTGTTAGACGCATTAATAGTGAGTTAATAATCGCATAATGTTTACGTGAAATAATACATTAAAAGAAAAGAAGGATGTAATTATAATGCCCGTGCAACATAATTATATGCCCTAAGTTATCTAGTTTTGAAAAATTGAGGATAACATTCTGAGATCAAACGTTCTATGCACCTAATGCGTCTACATAACGTTCCTTTATCTATATAAAAGTGGGTATGACTTTAGGGACCCTAAACTGTAGACTTCAGATACAGCCACCTCTGATGTGCTTATTAAATATACTTCTGTAAATGAACGGCGAGAGGGAGACTTTACGACCTTTGGCAATCTTAACTTTGTCCAGACCTGATCACTAAAGAAATCATAAAATAACTTTAAAAGATTGAATATCTTTTACTTTTACCTCTAAAGTAACCAAGACATAAGTAGCAATTCACCACTACAATCAAGACAAGTAAGGAGGTAACGTCCTTCCTATAATAGACTAAATTTTAATTAGATTTCTTAAGCAAAAAACTTCAATAAGAAGGTTATCTGAAATTATTAGTTACCATTTTAAGGATAAAAATTTATAGCATTAAAAAAAAAGCTGAGATGGATGGAAAATAATGGCCTCTTCTTTAAATTTTAAAACTTCGAATGCGGTTTTTAGCACTTAATTCATTCTTGCTGAAAATTTTCTATCAGACGGGGGAAAATATATGTCAGTTTGAGAGAGGTTTGTTGAATATGCAAGCAGCTCATTTGATTTCTAAAAAAAAGTCAATTTATGAAACATGCGATGTAGCGATGTCGCATAAAGTATTGATTCTAAATGTAAAATAGATGTTGAGGTTCGGTGATAAAACAACTCTTTTTAAATTTTCACCGACGTTTCGGCAAATTTATTGCCTTCTTCAGGGTAAAAATTTCTTGTTAGAATTTCTTAAATACTATAGTTTAACTTGTGATATACCATTACCAAGTGTTGATTGAAGAACACTTGGTGATGGTATATCACAAGTTGAACTATAGTTTTCGTCGTTTAATAAACGGACGAACTCGTCTAAACTTTCTATTAGCAATTTTTCGAAAACGCAATCCGTTGGTCCGTCTACGCAATCCCCAAAGGTGTTTTCTCTTGAGGAAACGTAGCCTCCAAACCGAAGTCCGTTGACGGTACATCGGCATATATCACGTGAACCCTAATCAAAAATGCATCATTATTAATAGGCGCATTATTTGATATTATAACAATTAAATCTGTGAAACGAACAATCTTATCAACACAATATTTCCTGCGTAATGCGAAATATTCTCCAGCTAATAACTGCTTACGTTTTCCGTACGGATAGTTTGTGATATCAAATTCATCAAATAGAATAAGCTTTGTATTTTCACGCAACGTTTCTAAAAAAAACTCACCATATCCAACGTAACTCACTTATTGAATGAAAATTGCAATAAATTTGCCGAAACTTCGGTGAAAATTTAAAAAGTGTTTTTCTATGACCAAAACTCAACATCTATTTTACAACATTGAATACAGCGGTCGTAACGAACACCAAAACATTGAAGCAAATAACCTAACTCGGACAGAGTTTTTATAGTTTTGGCAATAACTTTCTACCACAATTATTTTGTCAGGCTTCAAGACACATTATAATAGATGATTACATTTGTAGATCACCTAACAATGAGATGATCTTATTTTGGTGCATCATGGTGTTGTGAAGAGTTTTCGTGGCTTATCTTGGACAAAGTTCACTGCAGAACGCCTTCAATTGTCATTTAGTAACCTTTTCACATCGCATAACAAAATATATTGCATAAAATGGATAATTTATATAAGGAAATTTAAATTAGCACAGGATAGGCGCTATTTCAATTAAAAGTCATCACCATACAAAGAAATCCATGACTCTCTTCGAATGACTTTATAAACAATGGCGATCCATATTCAATAATTAGCACTTTCCATGACTTTAGGCCAAATCGAAAACTCAAATTTATTTTCTTTTTTATAATTTTTTGGGTTCTATAAAAAAATTGTTGAACCCAACCAACAGTATAAACTACAAGCTTCAAAAAGATATACAACATATCGCAGTAAATACAAGTTTCACAGTAACCATATAAAACAGAAACAGCTATTATTTTTCCACCAACCATTAAAAGTAAAAAATAAATAAATAAATAAATAAACATAATCAAAAGTTAACTAACCGGTTGTACCAGAATTTGGTGCATACGAAGGTGGATTAGGCTCTGTACCGACACCAACTTGTGCAACAGATGGAGGTGGTGCTAAACCAGCAGCATAATCTGGTGTCGTAGAAAGTGCAGGATCGGCACTAGTTACACCAGTGCTTGTATTATTCTGTTCACCAACCGCCACTAATTTCTTGTTGGGTGATGTTTGTTGTGGCTGGGTCGGTGGTTGTGTCTGTAGCTGTTGCTGCTGTGTTACTTTCGTCTCTTCTATTTCTATAAAAGTAAAATTAAATAAAAAAATTTGAATAAAACATTCATACTAATTTCATTTACTGTTATTATTAGAAATAGAAATTATCGTTAAAGCAGCTTTTGGGAAAATTCCAAAAAAAACTCTAACATATTGTTCTGTAAAATCGCCCTTCCGAAAGGAGAACTCTGACATCTCACTCAACATCAACAAATAGTACCTGCACAAGGTAGGTAATGTATGCAATCTTGAGGGAAGCTTACTTGAGTTAAGCAAACCTCAGATCTGTACTCAACACACTATACACACACACACACACACGCATTCTTTCATACTCTCTTTCAAACACGAACAAATTTTAATCTGCCTATTCCTAGTTACACTTTACAGATGACTTCATAATTTAGTTATTTAATCTCTCTCTCCACACATCTGCCAAATTTAAATTTTCTCGTTCAACAATAAATATAAACTATTTTAAAAATCACAGATACTTTAAAACAAAAACATCATTAACTTGCCTTGCAACTTCATCCTCTTCTTAGCTTGTGCATAGCTAATAGGTTGTTCATTGATATCCAATAATTTGATTCCGCCATCTTTCCTTGGCATTGGATTTCTAGGCAGTGAAGGTCTTGGAATAAGAGAATTTGAACTCAACGATGACTGGAATCCACCAGTAGGTACTCGACTTGGAATTCCTTTCAATGGAGCTGTTTAAATTATTAATAGATCAGTATAAAAGTTTCAATAGTACCTTTTAAATGATTGATTACAATATAATAGAAATAAATAAACTTCTGCACTTTGGAGCATAATAATAATGAAACGAATATTACTTGTATCAGTCATCTTCCTTGGCATTCCCCTAGATCTTACAGGAACTGTTGGCGCAGCGCTCTTTTTCAAATTACTAGCAGCATCTAATGATTTTTGCATTAATTCGGCTCTTAAAGCGGCTGATTTTGGTTTTCGTTTAAGCGTGAAGTGTTTTACAGGCTGAGGCTATTGAAATAAAATTCAAGAGAGAGCTTTATTCACAATATTAATAGAAAAAAATTAATAATATGGAATTTGAAAATTATGGGTTTACAACTAGCATTTTTTTATTCTGTGGGGCAGAATTTTCTAGGTATGAAACACAAAACCAAAACAGGTCATTTCCAAATACCACTCGTATCAATCACAATTCAGATCAATATGTTCATGCAATACTTATTTTAAAATAGAATTTTCGACTTCATTTAATTTTAGACTGCAAAGTAAAGACTTGAATTCAATAAAACTTACCAACTGATCAACAATATTGTTTAAGGCTGATTTATTGAGGTAGTGGCATTCTAAAGGTAGCAGATTGAGGTCTCCTTGCTTTCTTACTGTAAAATATTCAGATTATTTTATTAAGTTTGATTTAATGTTCGCTATAAATTTTAAAATGAATGCAATGTATCAAAACAAATGCCTTTGATTACTTTCTCCAAATGAGGACTTGAAAGAAACTACGTACTTTTTCCAAATCTAACTCAAGATGAAAATTAAGATTTAATGACCATTTTTCTAATTTTACGATAACCATTTTGCAAAGAACTGGAAAGTAAGTTAAAACAAAAATTTACCTAATTTTTTAAGATCATTCACTAAATCTGAAAATATTCTTCTATTTTGCTCATTTTCACTAATAATGGTATTGAGAGAACCTGTAGATGGCAATGTTTTCATCATTTCTGCTAACATAGAAACCCATTGTTCCGAATCTACTTGAGCTACTTCTACAATTTCTTCCAATTCAGTCCTCCACTAAAAACAGAAAACTGCAGTTAAGAAAGAGAAAAAATGACTTACCTTACTTAGTTTTAAATAATTTCTTAAAACAAACACAATATAAGTACCTCTTCAACATTTCTACGCGGTATATGAAAAAATGAAAGCAACAGCTTTAATTTAACTTGAGTTTGTAAATCTGGAAAACAATCTTTAATATTACGCAAAACCTCATTATTTAACTGCGAACAAATTGAACCACTAGTCCAAGAATCGTTTGAAGTTCCTAACTTGTTATGCAGCCATAATGAAATATCACTATCACGCACCGTCGCCATATTCCTACTGGTTGACAATTTGACATTTAGTTCAAAATGTTACAAATCAATGCTGCCAACATTTATCAGTGTTGTTCACATTATAAGAGAGTTCTAATTTATTTAAATTTCTAAATAATGAAAGCATTAAATTATTACTTATATTTTTTGCTTTAAAAAGATAAATTTAAAGGTTTTTTAAAAAGTATTTATATCTATTAAATTTTTTTTCTTAAATATTCAAAAAACAAATATGACGGTTACGGTCACTAAGGTAACAGCTAAACAATTTTTTTTTATACTTGATTCTGATACAGGACTTAAAAATGGATGAAACAGAATTTGAAATGGAAACAGAATTAAATTTTGGAGAAAGTTTAGAAGAAGCTATTCAGGATTTTGAAGAAAAAACCGGCAAAAAATTAGAGGACCATAAAGGAAATGTTGAACTTAAGGAAGGGCTGTTTGAAAATACTTGTACTGGAGAAATATTTGTTAATCTTGCAAGAAAAAGTTTGATTAACTTTCCCTGGCAAAATTATAATGATTTTAAAAACTTACTAGTAAGTAACATCAAGATCCTTTATATTCTTTCTTAATCACTTTTTAGTTTTTGATTATTTGCTTTTGTATTTCATTTCAGTATATTGATCTACCTGAAAACAATATTAAAGAAATCGATGGCAAAATGTTCGCTGCTTTTCCAAATTTAAAGTGGCTGGATTTGCGATACAATCAGCTTACTTCATTTCCGAAAGAAGTACAGAATCATCCAAACTTGAATACAATTTTACTTAATGATAATAAAATAACCGAACTTCCAATAGAGATTGGTATAAACATTTTTTATTTGTAAGACTTTTTTTTTTTTTAAGATGTGTCAAAATTTATGGTCATAGGCGTCTGGAGCCCCCTATGAATATCAATCCACTGAAGGCCCCCAGACAGTGTTCTCTACTTGCGAACACTCCCTATCAAAGGGCAGTCAGTTGTAGAGGATCCAAGGAGGAAAATCTAAAGGCAGCACTGGATTCGAGCCGGGATCTTCGCAAAGGCGAAGCCACGCTCTACAGCTGATATAAACCAATCCCTACCAAAGATAAAAGGGTGCTTTATAAAAACAAACTTTAAACAGTGTAAAATTTTGAATAATATTCAATACGATTTGTGTTAAAAATTTACTTACAAATTATTCGCAAGTATCAGAGAAATGAGAGCATATGTAGGGGGAGACCTGGATTATTGAAGGTTTATTGATAAAGCTGATGAAAGAAAGACTACCCATTTGTAAATCGAGGCTACATTCTTCTTGTGGGGATTTTGGAAAATTTGACTATTCTATTCTATGTAGTTCATTACCTAAGTATAATAAGTTTGTTCTCTTTTATTCTGAAGGGACTGGATTTAATAGACATCTAATTAATGAGGCACGTTCTTTGTTAGAATCATCGAGGGAGGGTTCGCAGGATACCTTTATATGCGAACCCTTCTGCGGCTTGTCCAGGAGCCTTATTCAAACTTCTATCAAAGGTTGGATAGAAGAACAGCGTCTGCTTTGGTGGGAGAGAACACCAGGACATAGCTCTTTATCAAGAGACATTTGCCTAAATTTACCGGAGATCTACTGAGCCATCCCGAAGGGATATAAGGCTAATTATGGGTCTACTAACTGGGCATTGTAGGCTGAATAGACACATGAACCATCTACAACTTGTAGATAGCGCGGTATGCCGATTCTGCAAGGCAGAGGAAGAAACCCAGGCGCACATCCTCTGTGAGTACGCCGGCCTGGCGAAGACAAGGTTTCTTCAATTGTGGACAGGCAATCCCGAAGCTATGAGCTTTTCATGACGGAGCTGCTCTCAGCTTTGCTAGGACTGATTAGGAGGGCAAAGCTGGGGTTGTGCTATAATTTAAGGGGATCCACAACAGACCTCGTCTTGTAGGTTGCAGTGGAATAAGGCTCCCCCCCCCGTTTCTAATCGAATCTAATCTTGTTAGAATCATTTCACAGAAATTTTTTTTGTGAAACACTCACACGACTTTCTCTTAGTCCTTTTAATACAATTGTATATAAAATAACAAATTTTATGTATTTGTCCTAACGTAAACATAGAGTAAGTACCAACCTAACTAATCTTGGCAAGTAGAGAATTGATGATTACAGTATGGCCCAGTAGAGTGCTCTAAAACTACGCAACCAACTGCATATAAAATTTGAAATTAATCCCATAAATTCCGCACAACTATCCAAAATAATTTTTTTTTTTTAGAAAAATGTTTCAAATAAAAGTTATATGTTTTTGTCAGTGAAGTTAGCATTCCAAGTAGAAAGACGATCTTTATAGCCATTTTAGAGAAAAGTCGAAAAACTTGAAAACCTATTCTATAAAGTCGCCATCCAGTTACCTGAATTTCTTCAAATTTCGATTTCTATCAAGACTTTTCCAGTGTGTAATAATATTATGTAGGTATTATTTTATTATTCGTCTGAGGGGAGGGAAACCCTACGCTATCCAAAGCCTCACTTGGCCCATATAGCTATTCCAAGAAAAACAACAACAAACCGAGTCTATAACAAAAATCCAGACCCGGTGGATCTAATCCATCTAAGATTCACCGCAGTCCGAATAAATCGGACAATAACTTTAAGCGGAAATAGCCTAAGCTCATCCACAGTCATCCTATTCCGACCAAAGATCCTGAACCTAATTTCCTCACAACGCAAGCAATCAGTCTTAAGATGGATGGGTGTTTCCTCCTCTGTCTCATAGACTCTACAAAATGGATCCGGCATGAGCCCCATTATGTAGAGAGGTCTCCTTAAACCACAGTGTCCAGTAACAGATCCAACCAGATGCCTGAGAGCGCTCCGTGAAAAACACAGCAACGACTCACTATTGGCCTTGTCCGGACCCCCCAGCTTCTGTGAAGCTGTCCATGTCTGGAAGCCTGACAGACATGTGCCAGAAGACACGCCAACAGCAGGCTCGGGACCAATGAAAGGAACAGAGGCGCCTAATTTGGCAAACCTATCCACCTCTTCATTCCCCAAAATTCCCATGTGACCTGGCGCCCAGACTAGAAGCATATCCTTCAGAGAAGAAAGCTCTTCCAGTCTTTTAGAACTTTCTAACACTAACCTGGATGTGAAGACACATGAACTCATCGCCTTCAGCGCAGCCTGGCTGTCCGAGCAGATACAAACACCTTTTAAGTTAGTGTTACGTACCCTCTCATCCAAAACACAACAAAGAATAGCATAAACCTCAGACTGGAAGACCGTGGTCCATTCAGCAAGAGATACTGCCAAATGATCTCCGGTCTCGAAATATACCGCAGCTCCAGACCTAACATCCAATCCGGAACCGTTCGTGTAACACCGGAAGTAATTATCAGGTATCATGCCAGACGGACCCAATCTTCCCTAGAGGGTAACCTGACACTGTAAGAATGCTTGAAAACAAAAGTCTTCAACATTCTATCAGAGGAAAAACCTGTAACAGGAACCTTCAAAAGCATCTCGCGATGGATGGTAGAGTGACCATTCCCTGCCAAAAAATATTACGTAGGTAGGTAATAAAAATATACTGAAGTTGTATTTTAGGGAAAACGCTTCTCAATGAACCGCCAAAAAATCAATTTTCCCGGGGAAATGTTTCAAATAAAAGTGATAGACATATATATGTGTGTGTGTGTAGATAGTATACGAAGATTGAAGAAAATTGTTGGACCCATTTTTAAGAAAATTACAAAAAAAATAAATAAATAACATCAGTAAAGTGGCATTTCTTGTTGATGGATTTTTGCCCAAAATCTTCGAGTCTGATGTGGTGGTAGTACCTAAACGGAATATTAAGTTTGAGCTACCTGCGACGACTTTTCATTTTTGAGATATTCTGTTAACACACACACATAGTATTAGGAAATCCACAGAAAGAGCTTTTCACAGTTAAATAGTGCAGGATTACTAGCAAGCAAAGGAATTCGCGTTGGGATGTTTCTTTAATATACAGAAGAAGCATTTGATCGAATTTTTTACTACTTAATTCTGACTGGCCAATACTTAAGGTAAGGCACCTATTAGTACAAATAAGTTTGAATAAAGTAGTAATTTGGGAACTGGTTTAAGAGAAAGTAGTGCTATTGCACATAAATATATATTTTTCTAATTATAAATAAGTATTTCTCCTATGGCAAATAAATCATCACAACTATTTCAAGATATAGTATGTTTAAAATACAGGTTCACTTCCTAAATTACAAGGATTAACTGTATGTGGCAATCCAATAATATTTCCCACGAATCAAATTCTAGAATTATATGAAAGTGAATTAATTGATTATTTTAAAAGATGCTGGAAAGAGCAAACACATGAAATTTCTTTACGTGAACAAACTCCTACAGGTACATCTTATTTTGTTCATTATAATGTATTTGTACATTAATAAATATAATTATACAATTTTCATGAAAAAAAAAATCTCAGATATTCTTAATTAGAACGCTGTTTTTATTTACTTTAGAAAAGAAGAACTTAAAGTATGCCAAAAAAAAATTAAAACCAATAGAAGATGTTGGGAAATTTGTTAGCAGAAAGATGAAATCACGAGATGTTGTGGATCAAATTTTAGCTGATAGCGTTATAAAAAGAATTGAAATACAAAATAATATACTTCAAAAAAAAAAGTAATCTATATTTTTATTTAATTAGTTGAATGCAACCCAGAATTTTTTAAATTGAATTATGTTTTTTGTTGTTCACTTTTCAATGTTCACTTTTTAAAAGGGATGCAGATACTTTAAAAGAATGGAGGGACAGATATTCTTCAAGTAAATCCCTTCCAGTTATAAAAACTATGGATGTTCCACCATATGGGATTTATGAACAATATACCAGAATGCCAAATAGAAAAGATGTTAAAGATGATTTTAATTTGAAGGTGAAAATGTTCTAAAATACCATAAAACATTTACATATTGTTTACACTTACTACATTTAATATAATTTTTTTACTATTTCAGACGAAGGCTAAGGGGATCATTATTTCAAAAAGAAAACGTCGGGAGTAAGTATGCTATTGAGATTATTATTAAAAACAAAAACAGGTCTGACCCATCTAAGATTCACCCCAGTCTGAATAAATCGGACAATAACCTTAGAGGGAAATAGCCTATGCTCTTCCACAGACCAATTTCCTCAAAACCTGAGCAATCTGTCATAAGGTAGATGGGTATTGTTTCCTCCTCTGTCTCAACCGCCTCTATAAAAGGGGCCTGGCATAAGGCCCATTATGTACAGGTGGCTCTTAAAACCGCAATGCTCAGTAAAGATCCAACAAGATGCCTGAGAGAAGTCCGTGAAAGACACAGCAACATCTCACTAATAGCTCTGTCCAGACCTCCTCAATAAGCATCTTACACTGCCAAGAACCCACCGTGCTTATCTATAGGCATGAAGACTTTAAAGCTATCCATGACTGGAAATTTGACAGACATTTGCCTGAAAGCCAGCAACACGCCAGCCATCAATGAAAAGGAGTGAGGCGCCTAATTAGGTAAACTTATCCACCTCCTCATTCCCAAAAATTCCCATATGACCTGATACTTAGACTAGAAGCACATCCTTCAAAGAAGAAAGCTCTTCCAGTCTTTGCTATTGAGATTACAATGATTTATTTGTATTACAGACATTTTATTTGTCACAGCTGGTCATTACGGGTTGCCAAATTAACATTCACAAGGCGGAGCTTAATTATATTAGAAGAGTAAACATTCTAGTTCTGTATTTAAAAAAAAAGGAATCTAAAAAGGGTATTATTTTCCACATCCACACTTGCGTGTAATCTGGGCGGGCTAAGTAGCATATAGGAGGGCTAATAAAAGACATTCCAACAACCCTGCGACTTTGTTGGAAAAAATTAATTAATTGGCGATTAACTTTTAATAAAGTCTTTTAACGCTCAATACAACTAATATTTTATCTTTCCTGGCAGTTTGGATCGATATTTTGAATTTTCAAAATTTAGACTAACGTTAAATTATAATTTTTTTAAAAAACATCAACAACCGTTGGATAGAGTGCAACGGCTTTTTATTCTTTCATTTTTAAAATTGAAAATATTGAAATGATCACAAATTCTCATAGCTGCCTCTTGCAAAATATTGTATTCAGGCCAAATGTTCCTAAACATTTAAAAAAGTTTATGTTCGTATGATTAGACTTAAACCACACTAGTGATAAACAATTAAAAAAATCTTAAATAATGATAATGAACTCTAATAATTAAGAGTTAATTATTATAATTAAGAGCATGAATTATAATGTAAAAATTGTTTACAGGCAGTTAACCCAACAGCTGAATAAACTTCAAGAAGCGTTGGATAGAGTACAATCACAACCAGTGTCAACAGAAGTGCCAACAGATTCAGTACAAGAAGCAATGGCTTCTAGAATTGAAGAAATAAAAACGGTATCTATAGTTGTTTTTTTAATCTTTCAAAAATTCGTACTCATTTGGAATAGAAACAAAAAGAGATCATTATTAAACAAATTACTTAGGGATATCCACTTATCCAGAACTGCATAGATTACTATAGTATTTTTAATAAAATTAAATTTAAAAAAGTATTAAATAAATTAGGTAAACAATCCACAAAGTATCCATAGTATGTAGTTGCCTGCAAGAGTTATCCGTTGCATACAGTTACTTGGAGAGTAGCGACTCCACGGGTTACCACACTCAGTACCCCATGCACTTCATCAGTACAGTACACAATACACTTAAACTACATACACTCTACACTTTACAGACAAGGACAAACACAGTACACAAACTAGGATCTCCGTTCCTACGGCGAAAGCCGTAGCGAAAGCCAAGGGAGAAAGAAGGGATTAGCTCAGTGGTAGCGCGCTGTTTTAGCATCTCAGAGGTCCCGGGTTCGAATCCAGCATGCTGCCCTTAGATTTTTTCTTCCTAGGAACCTCTACAACTCACTATCTGGTCGGCCGGTGCTGGAGACAGCCGGCTGTGCTGTTTTAGCGAATACCTCAAATATCTCAGTGCTTTAACAAATATTTCAAAAAGAAAAGTCATCGCAAGAAGCGTAAACTTGGTATTGCGTTTCAATTGCATTAATCTTTCCTTTAAAGTACCTCTTCAGTATAATATATGCTTTTAACACCTACATAATATTAATATACACAATAGAAGCGTTGATTAGAATTCCAAAGTTGAAGAAAATCAGCTACCTAAAACTGCGATTTTACAGAATAGGTTTTTTTTTTTAAGTTGAAGAACAAATATGTTGAAGAAAATTGGTCATTTATATATATATATATTTAAATGGAGTAAGAAAAAGTAGTTTAGGTGTTTAATTCAAGATTTTTTTGGGGTTTGTTTCATTTTACCCGATATTTTCATAAATGGTTCAAACAATTTTCATTAGACTTCGTTTATTATCTACACATATTAATGAGAGTTTTACTTTCTCTTTTTACTTTTTCTTACTCCTAGTGAGAGAAAGTATTGTAATCGTGTCAAATTTTCGATATTAAGTTTTCACCGGAAATATCCGTTTTAAGGCCCTCCTGAGTCCAAAAAAGTGGTTTTTAGCTAATGGTCTCTTGTGTATGTGTCCGTATTTGAACAGCATAGCTCAAAAACGAGAAACCGTAGAAAGTTGAAACTTGATATTCCGTTTAGGTATCACCATGGGATTTGCCAGTACGTTATCTGTCAAAATTCCTCAATCGGAAGTACCACTTTACTAGTAGTTTTTTCTTTTTTTTTTACTTTTTTTGCGTTTTTTTTTTTAAATAGCTCCGACGATTTTCTTCAAACTTGTTATATCAACTACACGTAGAAAGAGCTACAACTTTTATTTGAAACATTTCTCTGGGAAAATTCATTTAAGGGCACTTTTGTGGGGAGGGTTGGGGTTATGTTTTTCTCTAAAGTGCTATCATAGTTGATTATACAATTCTAACATCCAAAGAAAATTAATTATAAATAAATAGATGGCCAAAATTCCAAGTTTCAAGGAAATTAGTAAACTGGAAGTACGCTTTTACTGAACAGTTTTTTTTTTAGAGTTTTCGACAAATTTTATTAAATTTGTTACTATAAACTATAAAATTTGTCAATTATAATTTTGAGAACTGGAGTAAGAGAAAGTTGTGCGAGTGTTTCACACCAGATTTTTTTTTTTTTTTTTTATAGTAAACTACTATTGCTAATTAATATTTCATTTTTTTTTATTTGCAGCTGAGAGAAATCAGGAAGAAAATAAAAGAGCTACGGTTGAAATCATTCAATTAAATAAAATAAATTAAAACAAAAAAAATAAAAAAAATTGTCAGTGTGCTTTGTAAATTGAATGGCAAAATATTAACTAAATTATTAAAGTTGAACTTGTCGTTTTTTATTATTGGTAGATCGAACAATGGCATCATAGGAAATTATACTTATATAGTTACCCAAGGGAAGAGTACAATTGATCTTGTGTGGTGTAATTTAACTACACTTTAATATTATTGAATATTTTGAAGTGTTTTATAAGAAGTTTACGGTTTTGAATCATTAGTATACTGTGTTTAAAAATTTTCACCAATTTAGTAAGTGTTATTCCAAATTCTGATGCCTGGAGTTTAGTTGATAAAAAAAAAAAATTAATCAGCATTAACTGAGCATCAAGAAGGGAGAAATATATGCGATTTTAAGCGTGCTTTTGGTCCTCTAGACCAGTGGTCGGCAAAGTGCGGCTCCAGAGCCGCATGTGGCTCTTTGGCTCCTTAAGTGCGGCTCTGGCACAAATATCCACGGAAGGCGCAATAATATTTTCATTTAAAAAAAAACTTGGTAAGAAAAAAATTACATCTTCTTTTGATAAATTAAAATTCTTCTATAAATCGAGAACATGTGTAATTTTTTGTTTAAGTGAAAAGATAGATAGGTAATTAAAATTTTATATTGTTGTAAAAATACGTAACGAACATCGAGTTTAATTTTCACTATCCAGAACTAACAGACGATCAGTGGATCCAAAACTTTTATTTCATGGTAGACGTTACGTCTCATCTAAATCAGCTTAATCGTAAACTACAAGGGAAAGGAAACTTAATTTTTTCGATGTTAGAAGAAGTAATAACATTCGAAAACAAATTATCCATTTTTGCTCAGGATTTTGAAAGGGAAAGATTGTTTCACTTTCCGAGCCTGCTGAAGCATCGCCAAGAAAATACTTCCTCTATTGATAAACACCATTTTAAAACAATAATTTTAAATATGAGGGAAGCATTTCTCAGCAGGTTTCAGGAATTTAAAAACAGCAGAGCAACTTTAGCATTTGTCAAAAATCCTCTTAATGCTACGATAACCGAGTTGAAATTTTCTCCTTTTGAAATTGACATTGGTTGAAATACAATTGCTGGATTTAAAAAACAAGGAGATATGGCGTTCTAAATTCGAACGTCTTTGTGTTGAATTGGAAATATTGGAGAAGAAAAAATGTGATCTTAGTACACAACCCAAGTGGACTACTTTGAATGACCTGGAGAAGGAAGACATGATCATTTTCAACGCTTGGAATAGTATTCCTGACTCTTACGATCAGCTGAAAAAGCTCGCATTTGCTGTTCTTTCCCTTTTCGGTTCTACATATATATGCGAACAATTTTTTTCAAGCATGAACATTATCAAGAGTAAACTGAGAAGTCGTCTTATTGATGAGAACTTGGAATCATGCCTAAAATTAAAAACAACAACATACAAACCTGACTTACTCAAACTTTCCAAGGAGATGCAAGCACATTGTTCGCATTAATAAATATTTATTAAGTATGAAATTTAGTTTTATTTAGTGTACTACTTATTTAGTGTAATAAAAGTTTACTAAACAAGCAGATTTGGCTCACAATTTTTTTTAAAATTGTTGTAATGTTCATATTTGGCTCTTTGGCTAAAAAGTTTGCCGGCCACTGCTCTAGACCATCAGTTATTATGGCAAAAATTATATTATGTCGAAGTTAATGGCAGGTTTATTAATTTAATAAAACAACTTTATGTTAAAGCCTCCATAATTTAACTCTTTATCAATTTCGAAAGGAGTTCTACTCCAAGGAGAAATATTGAGTCCATTCCTTTTTCTACTTTTCAGCTTCAATAAATTTACAGATATATTATTACTATTATTCGTGTATGATTTAGTAATACTAGCTTTGACTCTCCTAGCGATACCCGTAACAAATTAAAAATCCTTTTAATTCCTATTGTTCAACAATAAACTTGAAGTCAATATTATTAAAACTAAAATCCATAGGGAAAGGCCAAAAATAAGGGTAACAATTTTTTATTTTAATAATGGGTTAATTGAAATGAAGCAAAATTTCAACTATCTGGGTGTGGCTTTCTCATCATCTGGCCTATTCAATAAAATTACCGAGGAGGCAATATCTAGGGCGAACTCCGGCCTTTGGTGAGGTTTTGAGTATTTGCTCTAAAACTAAGATCATTACCTGGAACGCTAGAGAATGACTGTTCAATTCGCTAGCAGGATTTTTTCGTTCGCTACAAATTTATAGTGCGTATTTATATTGTGTATAAGTCTAAAAGCTAAAAATATTTACTTTATTATTGAAAAATTATCGCAGAATTTGTAACGGACGATGCTTGAACTTGTTTGAACAAGTATATACTTCTCTGAGCAGAATAGCATTAGCACGTAAACAGAATGCTGCTTCAGCTTGTGTTTGAACATGCATAGACTTGCTTAAAAATAGATAAACACTGCTGGTAAAAAGTTTGGGACCACATAGAATAAAAATGTATTATATTTATTTTTGTTAATTTAATGATTTGTTATGAATGAATTAAAATGCCAGTAATTCATACATGTTATAGACTATTAAATCTATATAAGCGATAACGAATTCATTACAAAGTATAAATATGTCCCAAAAATATATTTTGACTAATCGGCTTTTTCATCAAAGTGACAAGCTCTCTCCGCTTAATTATTTCTCATATAATTCTAGGCATTTTCTCAATCAATTTATTGATTGTTTCTTATTCAATATTACTCTATACACACTGTACAGTATCTGCCACAGAGCATCTGGAGAATTAGGGCACTTGATACGAACTTTTCCATCTAGCTCATCCCACAAAAGTTCAATTGGGTTCAAGACCGGGGATTGCGACGGTCAGACCATATTGACACATATTTTTCATCTTCTTTTTCCTGAAGGTAGTGTCTACATAATTTGGAAGTATGTTTAGCATCACTGTCCTGTTGCATAATGATTTTTTTCCCAATCGATCGCAGGATAAGGCGTGATTTTCTAAAATGCTTTTATAATTTTCTTTTTTCATTATCCCGTCAGTACGGACAAGATCACCTATTCCATAGCCTGGAAAACGTCCCCAAACCATGACCGAGCCCTCTCTGTGCATATCGGTGGGTATATGCACTGTGGATGTAGTTTTTCTGAGCTGACGAAAAGTTTCTCCAACCTTTCACTGTGAAGTCTTCGTAATTCAAGCCCACTCTGAAAGTTTCTTCTTGTTTGCACCCATTAATAATGGTTTCAGCGTTGCAACTCTTCGTATTAAGTTCTCTTGACGAAGTCGCTTTGAACAGTTTAGACAGAAATTGGCCTCGAACTTGTTTTAATAACTCCCCTTCTGATTTTTGGAGCTGTGATTCGTCTGTTTCTTTTACTTCATAAAATAATTAACTTATCTTCACCTGTGGGATTGGGGATTTTGGTCTCCTGGAACGGTATACATATTCATGATCACCATTTTTTCGAACCGTGATAGCACGGTGAACACCATTTTTTGAAATTTCAAGTTCAGCCGTTATTTTTCGTTCTAATTTCCCTATTTGTAAAGTTCAAATGCACTTCTGGTAGCAACACTCAGTTCTTTAGCTTTGCCTATTTTGAATTAATTCAAAAGAGGAAAAATCAATGTTGCAATAAGATGTACTCGTAAACCGTGAAGATATACTCGTAAACCATGAAGCTTAAGGAGTGACTAATCCCAATTAAATAAAATAGAATAAAAAGTAATAAATAGTGATTTGTTGACTAACAATACAAAGCCCTAATCTATAAACAGAATAAATTCTATGAAAGAAATTAATCTCTGTGAATTACTAACCAAATCCAAGAGGTAAATTGTTTCTTAAAGGGCAAAGTGTATATTATGTTAGTCTGGATGGGGGAGGGCCACGCCTCATTCCACCGCGACCTTCATTGAGAGGTCTATTGTAGGTCCCCTGGGTATGACATCCCTCAGCTTCGCCCTCTTAATCAGGCCTTGCAAAGCTGAAAGTGGTTCCGTCTGAAGCTCGTCGTTTCGGGATTGCTAGTCCCCAGTTGAAGAAAACCTTGTCCTCGCCAGGCCGAGACACACACATAGGACGTGTGCCGGGGTTTCCTCCTCGGCCCTGCAGAAACGGCATAACGCGTTGTCTACAAGTAGTAAAAGGTGTATGTGCTATTCAGCCCCTTGCAATGCACTGTTAGTAGACCCACTATTATCCTTATATCTCTTCGGCTGTGGCTCAGTAGATCCCTAGTGAATGTAGGTAAATGTCTTAACAAAGAATTTAGCCCGCCTCTGCCTGGCGTTTTTCCCACCAGCGCAGATGCTGGTCTTCTATCTATTCCTTGATAGAAGCGTGAATGCGGCTCCTGGGCAACAGCAGAAAGGCTCCGGGCGTATAAAGGTATCCTTCGAGGTATATTAAGTTAATAAAATGTTTATTTTAAAAGGTACCGTTTAAATGGGGGAGGTATTATACATAAATCCCGAAAATAAAACTTTTGAGACAAACAAATAATGCGAAAAATAACATTCAAATAGTTTGTACAAGAAAAAAAATTATGTTCCTAATCAAAATGATGCTCTGTTGACAATGTCTGTATTTTCCCTCATAGTCTAGATTTGACAGCGCTAAAGTTATTTAGTCTACTGTCGCGATTTAGGAAAAGAAACCTTCATTCCTTTATTGTAAAATTCATTTGCAAATAAACGGTTAGTGGATATGTATTACAGATAAATAATGGAGGTGAGGATTATAGTATTTACCTAAATAAGATTGCATTGTATGATATAGCAAGCTCTCTATCAATCCAGTAGCAATGCTTGTGACAGCAATTTGCAAGACAATTTGTCTCAGGATAGAACAAATACCTTTCACAGTTATTTGGAAGAATATTTTAAATCGGTATTAAATGCAATAAATACATGTAACTTAAAAGAGAGAAAATAACTTATTTAATTTTAGAGTCACAATTAGCCCCCTTTAACAAATAACTGAATAATTAATAAAAGACATAAAAAAAGATAAAGCTAAGGGACAAATATAAAATTTTTCTTTTTTCTAACTGATTTAAGAATGTAATTGTTGTAGATGAAGTTTATACCAAAAAATTGGAACTATTCTTATAAAACAAACAAAAAAAATACAAATTTTACATTTTAGTTGAAATAAAAAAGAGAAATAGTTAAAAACGAATAAAATTAACGTTTCTGAATTAACCGCTAGGTAACAGCACTTACTTAATTTAGAATTTGTAGTAGTTCAAATATTTGCCGCTAGAAAGCATAAGCTTCTAGAATTCAGAATTGTAGTTCCAAAATTTGCCACGCGATCACAGCGCCATCCTTTGATGTAAAACATTTTTAATAGTTTAAAATGCGTGACGGGAAGTTAAAAAATCTTTGGAAGTAGCGACATCTATTGACAAACTATATAACCATAAATAAAATTGATTTCTCAGTAGGTGTTGTTATCTGGTGGCCATGTTTATAACTACAAATATACTAATTTTAATTAGTTACTTCATTAATTAGAAAACAAAAAAAATCTGGTTTGAAACACTCACACAAGTTTCTCTTACTCCAGTTTTCAAAATTGTAATCGACAAACTTTATAGTTAATATACCCAAATTTAATAAAATTCGTCGGTGTTTTTATGGAGAAAATCACAAAAACTGAAAAAATTACTTAGATGTACATTATAATTGAAAAAAGAAAACGTACACTTCATTTTTAAACTAGAAATAAATGAATATATTAATTATATTAATAAAATTCAAATATTTATTTATCTTTTTTCTACATTATATTTCTTTCGCAAGCTATTAAGATAATTCTTGGCATATTATTTGCCAAGATATTTTTCTGGAATAATGCTTGATATTTTTCCCTCCTTTCTTTTTCATGAGAGGGTTCAGATTTTTTACATTTGTTTTTCAGCTAGAAGCTAATAGAGGGCTGCGAATATTAATATTATCGTATGTAATAACTTAGATACAATGTTAAAATGAGAAATTTAAGACTATTGAAGGATAGATTCAAATAGCAATCCATCCTATATAATCATTATTTTTATAAGCATTTATATGTAACTACCAAGATACAGTTCAAGAACTTTTATCTAAATCTTGTCAATAAAATTTACGGGCTAATTTCATTTGTTGGTATTTGATTGAATATTGTATTTGATATATATTTGAAAGCAGCTTCAAAAATCTCTTGAAATGGCTGAATCAGTTGTTAGAAACATTTCTTGAGAAATTTCATTCAATATTTATTTATTTATTGCCTAAGGAAACTATACATTCGTATTGCGTGAGATTGATCTCTAATACAAACATTACAAGAAGAAACATTACAGCTTAATCTTCAAAGTAATAAAATAATATTAAATATTTGATTAATAAAGTAGATAGTAACAATGATTTAAACAGACTTTATTCATTTATGTAATTCATTTTAGGGAAGGAATTTGAGGGATCTCCTCGTAAGTATTAAATAATACCTTTACAAACCTATGTATACCTTTCCTCCAAAACCTCAGAGATAAAATAAAATAAATGGTTTAACTTTTATTTATTTTCTATATCTAGTAAGTTAGCAAACACATAAGAACGTGTGAAGGTAAATACCTATTTAACTACCTTCTTCTCAAACATTTAAATAAGGGCATTCCAAAATAAAGTACATAATATTATCATTTTTACCCATCGCATAAATAAAGCATACTCTTTTAGGATCAAATAAATGGGCTATTCCATTCTAAAAAATCCTGGGGGTGACGATCACGTTACTCTAATTTGAGCTATCAATCTGGTTTTAATGATGTTGCACGTAATATTTACATATGAACTACCATTAGCTAAGAGACATATCAATCTATTATAGAGGATGTTGTATGAAGAGTTGAGTACTTCATTAACATCAGTTTAGAGAAAGATTTTTTAAGTTATTGGAGACCACGACAGCATGCTGCGCCTCCCAGATGTCCTGGCGCTCGTACAGAATAAAGCATTTCTCTCACAAGAGTCACCCAGCTCATGAGAACTATCCATGAGCTTCACAAGTCTTCCATACCATATCTTCAGAGGTGAGCTGCATTACATCGATAAAATCTTCAGCCAAAATCTTATAGATTTATTAAAAATATTGGTTTTCACTTGCCGTCATTCATCTTCCAGCGAAAGAAACTATGGGGACTTGTCGTGGCAATTTAAGAGCAACTTTAAGAATTTCAATTGGACACGATCGACTATAGTAGTAGTTCAAGGCCCAATTTTCTAACTGATCGGTAGTGTATATTTTCTTAAGGGGCGGTAATTTGTCTTTTTGTCCGTGGCGACGTAACCGCTGGAGCGGGCGTTGTTAATAATATGGGGAAATAGACATCCAAGAATATGCCTTGAGAAACTCAGGAAGTATACCACAGATAACAATCTACCGAAATACAGCTCTCAGCTTCCTATTTTATTACATAGTGTACATAGTGTAGAAGTACATGTTTTGTCTATTGAAGATCCCGCTATTTTTAACAAAATAATTCCAGCAGTACTCTCCAAATACGTATGAACGTTAAAAGAATTTAGATAGTGAATCTCTTAATAATGCCAATTTCATTCTTTTCTATGATGGTCTATATTATTACAGTTTGCAAACTCAGAACTCACTTCCACATAATGCTCCGCTAGCATAAGAGTATTTGCACAATTAAGAACTTCTGGGGTCAATACTGTATTTGTTTCAGTAAATCTTAATAAATTACTTGTCCATCTTACCACCAATTAGACAGAAGTATTTAGAAAGATATTCTTCCTGTTATATACTCACTTGTAGGATCAATCGACCACTTAATTATTTATAAAGTATGTTTTTATTTATTTTCAAGGGTAATTATGTACAAGCGTGCCCCCATGATTGACGACAACTAGCTAACTGCTCGCCCCCACTCATATTACACTCATATTTCTGATTTATTAATTCATTCACATTTTTTTTATTTATTTCACATTTGTATTCATTTTAAAATGAATCAGACTAAATATAAGTTAAAACTAAGAAACACAATCATAGTTTACCTTCAAACTTATATGTTTGAATTAGCGAACACTGGTTACTTAATGTGTCATTTAAAATAACTTGAATTCAATGATAAATATTAAACAAGAGGGTTTATATGTGATTGTTCATGTGAGTAGGCTACTGTAGCTAGTTGTCGTCCATCTTGGGGGGCACGCTTGTACATAATTAAAGAATGCCTCAGAAGAAGAGCCCAATTTTATTAAATTTTTTTTTTTTTTTGTGGTATATTTTATGTAACTTTGTAATTTATATTTATTTTATTTCTATATTTATGGCATTATTTATTATTTTTTTTGCAAATATGCTTTTTTGTTTTTTTTATAGAAAGTATCAGGGATCTTTTTTATTTTTATTTAACAGCTCAATTCTTTGTATGGTATTTCACAAAAACAAACAAAAAAATTTGTCAGTATGCAACTGTATTATTTATAAATACAACAGCCATCTAATCTCATTTTATATTCAATTTACATTAATTTTTTATCAATATTACAGCTATTTTATGTAAAAATTAATTTAAAAAATTAAATATATGTATATAAAAAAAAAAAATTATCATAAATTTGATAATACAATTCAAATCACAAAAGGAACAAATTATATATACATATATAAGTATATATTTGTTTACAAATAATTATTAATATAATAACAAAACATTTATTTCATTATGAAGAAACGACGGTAAAAAAAAAAAATATATATTTAATTCCAAATATTGAATAATAAAAATTATCGGACAAAAATATTCATATAAAAAAGTTAAATGGAAGTTTTTGTATTTGTCACAAAATTTTTTCAGTCATCTACAAATGGACCAGCAAAGGAGTAAGCTACATAACATAGCGATTAAGCCCATCAATTATAAAATAATAATAATAATATATATATTTATTTTTTTATTTTCCTTCAATATACTTCCCTTTTCTTTTTTCTATATAGAGGAACTACATTGCTTTAAAATATACGAAAAACATTTGTCTGATTTAATAATTTAAATGACTTAAATTTTTTTTTTTTTTATTATTCAACCAACCACTGTGTAAACATAAATTTATAATTATATAACAAAGTGTATTTATAATAAAATGTCTAAATTTGGCACTGAGATTTAAAAATTATTGTTTTTGGTTTTTTTTTTTTTAATTACGTTTTTGAAAATTTAAGGAAAATAAAGCAAAATAAGAAAAATTTAATTTGAACTTAAAAGATTCAATAAGCATTTTCAAGTTAGAACACTAGGGAATCTTTTTAAATTTTGGGGGAGAATGCATACCCCATGATGCTGCTGCATTCATTAGACGATAGTGGGTCTGAGATTCCACTGGATGATGGTTTCTGATTTTATTTAATATTTTAATAATTGAGAACTTTACAGTAATGTATGTTTGATATCCGTTTCCGTTCATGACACCTTATCTATGTAAAAATGGACAAAAAAAAAAAACATGCATGAAAAAAATGGCACTATAAAACCACTTAATTCTTATTTAACTAACTATTATCGAATTGTTCGACGAAAATCTTGTATACTTGTATAACAGATTAACTAAGAACAAGCTACTTTGTAGAAATCTGACACAATACTAACGTATTGTCTTATGAATTCAAGTGTTAGACGTTAAAAGACCATAATATCGCCAGTTCAATACAAACTTTTGGACATCACCATCAACTATAAATAAATTTGCTAGAGCAAACCGATAATACATAAAAGACATTGCAAAATTTGCCGCAATTAGTTATTAATTCGCTAATTATTATATTAACAGATCATTTTGCAAAATCAAACTAGATAATTTGATTAATTTCTCATAATTTATTTACCAGTTACAGTGACCTTAAAATCATTATAATTAATCATGGAGAATTTTTTTTTTTTTGGAATTGTTAGTGAATATTATTTCATGATTAAGTCTTGTATTGTTGGAATTATAAGGATTTAAGAAATTGTTTTGCATTAATAAAATGGCTTTGCATGAATTCCTTGACTGGGGAACCATATAAAAAAAAAAGTCACTGAATTAAGTATTTGTAAGAAACTAATTAAGTTATTTGCAAAGCAAATTTAGTAAGGTTGAGAAGGTTATAAACGTGAGGGTGGAGAAGGTTAATATAAAATTGTCTTTGTAGGAAAATTTAAAAAGTCATTTCAAATGGAATTTAAATACGAACTGCAAATTGTTCATCAAATAAATACGTTTACAAGAAATATTTAAAATGCATAAGAGAAAAAAAAAATACCACTGTGTGCTGATGATTTAGACAGGTAAATATTTAAATGTGAGAAATGAAACCAATTAATTATTCAGTTGTTGCAGTTGGCAAAACTGGTAATTTATAATTACTGGATATACCACATATGTTTAATAAATAATAACACATTCGTTCTAGACCATAAAAAATGTCTTGTCAAGGCATCTAAGAATTCCTTAGTGTTCCAAAACTAGTAAAAATAGGCTATACCAATTAAGAAAATAATTGAACACTGTCAAAATTTGAATATGGGGAAATTAAAAGTGTAAAGCAATGTGTTTATCCATTTTAAAAAGAGGCTGCAATCACGACATTCAACTATATTGATTTCATTTAGTGATAAAACGCCAGAAGATATATACTTGTTATTAGAAATGGGAAGCCCTTTGATATGTGAACAAAAAAAAATTGAAGAAACAAGGTTATTGGTCAAATAAATTTTGTATGCCAACAATTTAGAAAAGGTATCTTCTCTTAAATTTAGTAAAAATATGCTGGAATCACATAGACTCACTCAATCGATAATATATGAAATGAATAAATTTAATGATAAGAAACATTCGGAAAGATGGGTTTTTTCATAGAAGGGAAGTTTTAAATCTGTTAAGAAGAATATTATATTATTTGGAGCAGCAGCAGCATAGCAAGTAATCATTTGTGTATGGGAAAGTTTTTGGGCGTGTTAAGTGGAGTACAATAGTGAGAAGAAGATATATAAACTTTCTTATGTAAGACTCCTAAGAACTGCGATGAGGAAGTTGCTATTTAATTAAAATTATAGCAAAAGAACGTCCATTAGGCTAGAGAAATAAATGGTCATATTTTGGAATATAAATAAAACTGGTGCGACTCATTGTGGCAAAAAACGCAGCCTAGTGGTTTTATTCTAAGCAGTTTTCTAAGAATGGCAAAATGTTAAGCTATAAATAAGAAGCTACTAGAAAAAAAAAAAAAAATTGCACAATTAATACTGCAAAGAATCCCAGATAATCGCGAAAATTATTGGAATTGAGCAAGCACAATCATTTGCTACTAAACGGTCGTTTCGGTTGTTCTCAAGCAAGCACACTTCTTTTACTTGATTAATCAAAAATTAAGTGAAACCATCAGTAATTAAGAGATTAATCAATCTCAACCAAAATCAGAATTATGGTGGTGGACTATCAAATTTGTCTTTGCTAGCAAGAAGCAAATATCACGGACCATTTATACCAAATCTGGTTTATGCATGTTCATCAAGATGACGCAGAAAAAGCAGTACACTTTGCCTAACTAAATTTTAATGGGACAACCGAACATATAATGACTAGTCAAAGACTGAAATATAAGAAACAAAAAAATAAAAAAATATAGAAATATATTTGTTCTATTTATTAAGAATATTTCAGACTATATTTATAAGCAAATAATGGAATCAAAATTTTTATCAAGAAAATGAAAAAACTTAACCCAAAGGACTTCCCATTCAAGGTTGGGGGTGGGGAAAACTTTGGATACTTAAAAGATTCTTAAATAATCAAATTACCAAAGAAAATTTTAATCTAAAAGAGCACTCAAATTTGCAAAATTGTATAATAATTATGTAACTGCCACCAAGATATTTAAAATAAAATAAAATAAAAGGCAAAGAAAGCAAGAACAGATAATCCGCTATATATTATAATCTACTTTCAATAAAGCACCAAGCCAAATGAAAAGAACCTTAAAAAAGATCCAAGTAGGTCCAATTCAATTTATCACGATGTAAACGATATTTCTGTAAAAAAGAAAATTCCATATAATTTTCATAGTCTTACATAATTTTTTTTGAAACAACTTATTCCTTGTCAATAAAAATTAAAAAAAATAAAAATAAAAATTAATAAAACGAAAAAAAAAAATTGACAATTATTGAGCTTCTTACATAATTATATATTTCCTATATTCTATCCATAATTAAAACTTTTTTCAGATTTTTATTTTCCTTTATAAAATGATATAATACATTTTTTTTTTTTTTAATCTTAAATACTATAATGATATATTATCCGCATTTATTTCTAATTTAATATTAAATAAGTTTATGAATATAAGTATGGAAATAAAAAAAAAAATGTGCGTGGGTATGTTTATTATTATTATTATTTTTATTTACTCTTTTTATTTTTTACTTATTGATCGAACGATTCCCCCTTGTAAACTTATTGCTATTAATATATTTATACTATTTACAAATACTTAAACAAATAACAGCATACACACTATTTTGCTGGAAGTTCATCTTTTTATTTATTTATTTATTTATTTGTATAATGTTTCCAAATACAGAAAAAGATGCAGTAAAGAATCTGTATCAGTTTAGATCAGAATGAATGAATTTTTTGTTTTATTTTGATGTGAAAATATAATAAAAGTTCTAAACAAGATTTTTTTTAAGTTAAATTAATAGAATAGATTGTAAAATGAAATTCTGGATTTAAGAAAATGTTTTTTTTTTTTTTGGCTGACTCCGATATCAGTTATAGCAGATATTGGCAATATTAGCAGTTTCCAGCAGGGAGGTGATCGAGGCAAGGAAACATGTAGACAAGTTGATCTCAAGTGGATGCCATGTGGTTCTGCATTGGATTCCTAGCCACTGTTGCCTTTTTAGGAACGACCAAGCTGACAAATTGGCCCGGCAAGGAAACGTTACAACAGCAGCCGCATCCACCTCTTCCATTCTCCCTCTGCTAAACGCATCATAAAATCCCGAACAATGAAGGAGTTGGTAAGAGCGAGAGGTAGGTGAGCCAGGCTGAGGGAAAGTCATGGGGGGAGTCTTCTCGTTACCCCCTCCTCCCACAAGCACTGCGCCGTGCTGAAATGGTCGCAGCCTTCACAGGATGATGACGGGGCATGATTTTTTTGCAGGTCCACTTGTTCCGCCGCATTGGAATAGTGGACAGCCCTAATTGTCCCCTGTGCGGGATTGAAAATATGGACGCCCAACACCTGCTTCGTTGTGCAGTTATGGAAGATGTACAGAAGAATGATTTGGACGATCGCAAATACACGAGCAGATTATATTCGGTTGCAAGGCGCCGAATGATGAGAAGTCACTAAAGGCGCGGGCGTTATAAAAAAAAAAAAAAGAAGTTATATCTTGAACTGGCGCTCTAAATTACCGCATTGAATCATAGTTAAAAAAAACGATTTTTTAATGAACCCAGACAGTGAGCAAACATGCTCCCCGGGCGTCGAACAATTGCATATTAAATGTTTATTTGCTGTGGTTTTCTCAAATGTGAGAAATTAAGCTAAGCTTTTTTTTTATTTTTATTTCTATTTTTTTTAAATCTTATAAACGTTTAACTGGTTATATGCACAATTTAACATGTTTATAATTATATAATAAATAGACTATTCCAAAGTGACTTTTTTGGGGGGCATTAGCTGTTGTTTTAATTATGGCATTCACTATGCCATATAAGTGAAATGTCAAATATTAATCTGAACTTTTTTTTTTTTTTCCTAAAATTTCTAAAAGTATGAGGTTGCCAAAAGTTATGAAAGCTTCATTCATGATGCTCATTCTTAAACTATTGTTTACAAGACTTTGTTAAAAACTCATGATTGAACTCTTATGTCGTTGCAATTGAATAGTTTACATTTTCATGTATGCAAAACATTTTTTTTTGCCCATAGAAATTAACTGCGTTTGTTTGCGCTTTATAATCACTGTCTGATCGAAACTGTTGTGCAATTAAAAATTCCATATATAAGCGATTTAAAACTTAAAAAAAAAAAAAAAAAAATTGATATATTTTTATTTCATTCTTAATAAAAGAGTACGGAATAAATTTAAGTAAGAATAGAGTTGCAACTCTAATTGAATTTACAGAAAACATTTGTAGAAAAAAAAAACAACAATTAAGTTAGATAATTCTGTTCATACGGCTGTTTATATAAAATTTAAGTTTCATATAAAACTGCAAAATTTCATTGAAACAGTTTTTTTCTACAAGCAATTTTATTTACTTGCCGCTAGTTTTCATTGCCTATGGAGAAATCAAAACATCCCTAACTTAAGTTCCAGCATATATTATGGGGAAAAAAACCTTTATATGAAGTGGGTCATCTTAGAAGCTAAATACTTTTAAATTCTTCAAAAGTCCCTTCTAAATTATACAATTAACAACCTCCCCGCCCACCGCCAAACAGATACACTATTAATTTAACCTATTAACCCTTTAAAAGAACGTTTTACTAAATTTTCACAATTTTGTTTTGCCATGTTACCAAGATTTAGCGCTGTCATTCTAAAGAAAAAAAAATAAATTTAGTAATAAATAAATAAATAAAAACGAATTTAACAAAGAGTACTGAATATGAAAAAGGCACAAATGGAGATGTACAGATAAGTTTCCTTAAAAAAAAAAAAAAAAAATAAAAATAAAGAGTGCCTTCCAAATTTATTATTATAAAACTATAAATTAATATTAATAATTGAAATCTATTTTCGTATAAAATTAGAAAAAACACAGACACATTAACTTCTGTTCCTTTTCAAAATTACAAAAAAAAAAATAAATAAATTTATTTTTAACAATCTTTTTCAGATGCTCAACAGTAATTTGTTAGAAATGCTCGGAAAAAAAAGAAAAGGAATCCTGATATATTACTATTTTGTTGGATTGAAACTTATAGGACTTAAAAAGAGTTTCCCGATAAAAACTTTGCATAAAAAGTGAAATAAACAAAAAGTATTTCTATTTAAAAAGAGTATGTTTTTATTTTTAGTAATGGGGGGGGGGGGTATGTGAAGGTGTTCGGGTCAGAGTCTCACGTACCGCCCTGGACATCCATCTAAACGTATAATATCAGTCGCCACTGTATCCCTTTTTATTTTTACTAGGCCATGCGACTAGCAATGGCTGAATAGCCAAAGTCATGGCTTAAGAATAAAAAAAAGCATATATATATATATTATATGAAAGACATATAAACAGTTATATCTCTTTCATGAGGAGCGAGTAAGAAACCCTTTAATGGCGGATCCTCATTATTGAACTTTAATTCCTGAAAAACAAAAAAAAAAACTCAAACAAATTGAAACGAAGGTGGCGGATATGACGAAGAGAAAAGTAAGATAAAAAGAAAAGATTATAATAAGTAAAGAGAAATTAGAATATCTAAAAAATTTTATACAAAAAGATCTAATAATTAATTTATTTTGTAAACAAAATGTTGTTGTTTGGCTGGGAAAAAACAACTTTTTCAACTTTAAAAGTTTATATATCGAACGTTTCGGACATCTTTGGTGGCCTTTCACAGGATTATGATAAGGAACGGTAGAGAGTGAGATAGATGTCATCTAAGTTTGATGTCAACTTAGTTAGATGTTTTAAATGTGATCTAGTTAAGGTATATCCACACTGGTGCAACTTTCCTTTCAACAGAGGCATGCGTCTTAGCGCACGGTGTGATGAATGAAAGGCATGCGTTATTGCATGCCTCACTGGAGTTGAATAGGCATTTGTTTTCATGACGCAAGCAATAGCGCACGTGAATCCAACTACTTGGATTTTCGTTCAACATTCTATGCGTCTTTTGATCTCGCTACGTGCTGTGTGATATTGTTATAGGTTATATATTACATTATTAATTTTAAATATTATTTAATTATTATTTTAATAATAATTTTATTATTAACTGATAGTATTAAGCTATTATTATTAATTAATAATATCTCGACATGACTTCTGGTAGCATTGCAGATAAGCTTTGCTTCGATACTGTACATAAATATGCCAAAGACGTTAGTGAATCGCAGGTAGCGAGAAACCTCCACGTAATCAGTAGCCTCATTTCAGGTGGAATAGCATCTCAAAAACGAGTGTTCTTCTTTGAAGTGATTGGCTCTTTTATTCTTAACAAATTGTAAAAGTTGTCCTTCGACATACGTGTAAAATTCCGAAATACGCCTAAGTCAAGCTGAAGTTTTGTGAATGGTCCAATATTTCGTTTTCTGTAAAGCTGCTTTGTCCACAGGGCTCGCTGTTTTTTTTCTTTTTCGTGCACTTTTCAAAAACAGATAACCTGCACAAATAGCTAATGCCGCTTCTGAATCCATCGATAAAAATGCACACTGAACAGATGATTAAGTGTGGACAACAAATTGAATGTTGAAATGGAAAGAGGAAGCGCAATTTGAAAGGGAAGAGGAAGAGGGAAGCGCACAAGTGTGGACATACCCATAGATGTATACATCTAACTCTCAACCATTCCTTATCAGATCCTGAGGAAGGACACCAAAGTTGTCCGAAACGTTGATAAACTTTTAAAATAGAAATCCTTTTTTTTTTCCTTGGCCTCTAGCCAAACGTAACTATTGTTTATATTTAATTTATTTTGTTTTCAAAATTGGTTTTAGCCAAAAAAAAAAATTTGCCTTACCAAGCATTAAAAAAAACGTGTAGTATACCGTTTTGTCCGACATCTTGAGACGAAATATTCCATACTGCCGAAAGGGTAAGCCAAAAAATATTTTATTTTTTTTTATTTTTTTTAGCCAAGTACATGATGTCACTCTATAATAATTATCTAGTATAATAAAAAAAAAACTTCATGAATAAATGTTTTGACGTTTTGCAATCTTAGTGGGCAATCAATCATTTTGCGCTTCATTCAATCCTTTAACAATAATTATTTACTTTATAGAAATGCAAGGACGGATTCGGGGAATTCGATGAAATGACGCGCGGATGAGGAGGTGTGTAGCCAAATATATAATATATTAATATAATAGTTATGTGTTATTACACACTATGAATAGTAGATTTTTTGATCACAAATAGTGGATAGAAATTGTGAAACTAATAATGGACAGTTGAGAGCCCTTAAGGTATGCCTAAATCTTGTTATGTAAACATTTATTTTTATTAATTTATTTATTAAAAAAATAAATAAATAAATAAATAAAAAGTAAATCATAAAATGACCTCCAAATCAGAATCAAAAAGATAAGATAATGTTAGGGGAGCTTGTATGAAGTCCTAAATTAGTTCACATATTCGTCATACTAAGTTTAGAATATCATTTAGTAAAACAAGTCAAATTGTCCAACAAATTACTTAAATGAGCATCGATACGATAGAAAAAACAAAATCATAAATACCTAATAATAACTGTTATTGAATAAAAGATTAAGGAGAAAATAAGAATAGAATTTGAATTTTATTTAAATTTTTAAATTTAATACACGATTTAAACAAAAAGAAAGAATATTATTTAGATCTGTTCAGGCAGTGATATCAATATTTTTTTTATCTGGATATGAGTTTATATTGTATATACTACAAAATTTTTACCAGAAATGACACAAATAAAAATAGAATAAAAGACTTATTTATTACATAAGAAAAAAAAAATTAATTTTTTTTTTATGTTATTGCATTAATCGCAATCATTTTTCTTGATGATTAAAAAGAAAAAAAAAAAATAGACTAATCTAATGATTAAGTGATATTGTGAAAAATGTAAAACTGTAAATAAAAATTAAAAAAAAAAAACAAAAAAAACTTAAAAAGTCTGGCAACACTTACACCTGTTTGCTTGAATTTATATATATAAATAGTTTATTTACTGATGTGTTTAAATTATGAATATGGCTGACAATTGTTTTTATTATTATTATTATTATTATTATTTTTTTTTAAACAACCTGCTTTAGAGTGAGCGAATTATATACGGAGCAAGGCTGTACGAGCTGTGTGAAATTTTTGGTGATGAAATATTAGGTACTTATATAGTGAATGTGGGCAGATGCTAGACATCAGTGGACGCAGTTGGCTGGTAGTATTTTAGAAAATTATATTTTCATTCTCTTACTTTCTGTTCTCTATTAGGCATTGGCATTTCCGCTTCTTACATTAACGTAACTGCTTACTTTAAAATAACCTGCAAACAAATATATATTAAAAAAATCTGGTGTGAAACACTCACACAACTTTCTCTTACTCCTGTTTTCTGAATTATAATTGACAAATGTTATAGTTTGTGTACCAAATATAACGAAATTCGTCGAAAACTGTTCAGTATGGGCGCACTTCCGGCTTACAATTTTCTTAAAACTTAGAATTTTGGTCATCTGTTTATTTCTAATTAATTTCGTTTGGATGATAGAATTATATAATCAACTATGATACCACTTTAGCGGAAGCTGCAATCCCACCCCTCCCCTAAAACTGCCCTTACATGAATTTTACCGGAGAAATGTCTTAAATAAAAGATGTGGATCTTTGCATTTTTTATTTTGTATACGAAGTTTCAAGAAAATCGTCGGAGCCATTTTTGAGAAAATCCCGAAAAAATGAATCATTTACTAAAGTGTCAAAACAAACGCACTTCCGGTTATCTGATTTTTTTCAAACTTGGAATTTCAACAACATATGTAATTCGAATTAAAATTATTTAGATGACAGAATTGTCTAATAAACTGAAATAGCACTTTAGATGGAAACCTAACCCCTCTCCTTCCCCCGGAAGTGCCCTTAAATGAATTTTCCTGGAGAAATGTTTCAAATAAAAGTTGTAGCTCTTTGTATGTGTAGTTGATGTAGCAAGTTTAAAGTAAACAGATACAGTACCGTCAAATCCCATGGTGATACCTAAACGTAATATCAAGTTTGAACTTTCTACGAGTTTTCGTTTTTGAGCTATGCTGTTCACATACATACACACACACAGACACACACACACAGACCATTTGCTAAAAACCTCTTTTTTGTACTCAGGGAACCTCAAAACGGATATTTCCGGTGAAAACTCGATATAGAAAATTTGACACGATTACAATACTTCCTCTAACTAGGAGTAAGAGAAAGTAAAAAAAAAAAATTACAAATCTAAACATTAAATTACGAGTACTTCAGTATAATTTGGTGGCTGGACAGAAATGCAACATAAAAATTCAACAGTTGTAATAGTTTTCGAAGGCTTTATCTTTTATTCATTAGAATCGCACTTGGAATTGTTTTACCAATGAATTCAAAGATTCTTAATTTGAAATGATGTTCTTTGAACCATATATTGTTCAAGGGTTTTTTTTCCCCCCACAGTGAGGATTTAGTCGCTTAAACTCATGTATGCTCCAGTGGTTCTCAAAATGTATTTCATGAGCAAATTAGGTTTATAGCAAGAAAAAGTATACCCCTTCAAGGTCCGGATCTTAGAATAGGCCTGTTCTCGTTTGGAATGTAAGAGGCGGCTAAAGAAGAAGGCTCCACGTGGTATCTCGCTATTTCTTTCCTATTGCACTGCTCATTTCCTTAGATGAATCCACAAAAATTTCACAGCAGGCGGTTGTTTATTGGATTCCCTGGCCTGCCAGGACTTCATTGAAGAGAGAGAAAAACCCCTTTATAATTTCACCTTACGTCCTTCCCTGTCTAGGTATAATGTCTTTTGATCTTTTTCTTTTTTTTATTATCGCATTTTATACCATCGTCAAGCGAACGGGCGAAGATCCCTCTGGAATCTACAAGTCGGTTAAGTACCTTTGGACCTGATTTGCTTTTGAAGTCATTGAAAAATTGCTCATAAGATAAAAAATCCTCTTCCCATTAACAAGGTGGGATTGGTGCATTCGTGATTACTCTTGGAAGACCCGTTATGCTCACGCATACCTACCTAGTGTATCATTTTTTGGGGAGAAAGGAAAATGAGCTAGAAAACATTATGAAAACATACGAAACATTACCATGAAGGATTTCTTGTACCGAACTCTGGAATCTAAAATATTTCTCAACATCAAGCTTATCCTGATTTCGCGTGCTGTAGATCGGGCATCTCATCTATTTATTTAACAATCTCAAGAAAGTCTCCTCTGATGGACGCAATGAAGGGTTCGTTTTTGAATTCCTTCGAAGCGCCATCTGTACCGTGGGAACATCATGACCGAGAACGAGACAGGCCATCCACGCCCTTCCGTTCAGAATATGGTTTTTAGTTTTTGGCCGTGGATTGGAGGTGTTAATCATAATATCTGTAAGCGCACGTTTTGCACTCTATTCATTAATGAGACAGAAAAAGTAAAATAAAAAATCTGGTGTGAAACACTCACACAACTTTCTCTTACTCCAGTTCTCAAAATTATAATTAGCAAATTTTATAGTCAATGGTACTAAATTTAATGAAATTCGTCGAAAACTGAAAAAAAAAAAAACTTCAGTAAAAGCGCACTTCCGGTTTACTAATTTTCTTGAAACTCGGAATTTTGGTCATCTATTTATTTCTAATTAATTTTGTATGGATGATAGAATTGTATGAATCAACTATGATAGCACTTTAGAGAAAAACATAACCCCTTCCCCTCCTCCAAAAGTGCTCTTAGAATTTTCCCAGAGAAATGTTTTAAATAAAAGTTGTAGATCTTTGTACGTTTAGTTTATATAAGAAGTTTCAAGAAAATCGTCGGAGCCATTTTTGAGAAAATCGCGAAAAAGTGAAAAAATTATTTAGTAAAATGGTAAAGTAAACGCACTTCCGGTCATCTGATTTTTTTCAAAACTCGGAATTTCAACAACATATTCAATTCTAATTAACATATTTAGATGACAGAATTGTCTAATAAACTGAAATAGCACTTTCGATGACAACCTAACCCCACCCCTCCCCCATAACTGCTCTTAAATGAATTTTCCCAGAGAAATGATTCAAATAAAAGTTGTAGCTCTTTCTATGTGTAGTTGAAATACCAAGTTTGAAGAAAATCGTAGGAGCCATTTTTGACAAAAACGCAAAAAAACAACTAATAAAGTGGTATTTCCCGTTGAGAAATTTTGACAGATAAGGTACTGTCAGATCCCATGGTGATACCTAAACAGAATATCAAGTTTCAACTTTCTTCGGTTTTTCGTTTTTGAGCTATGCTGTTCACATACATACATACACACACACACACACACACACACACACACACCCAGAGACCATTTACTAAAAACCGCTTTTTTGGACTCAGGGAACCTCAAGACGGATATTTCCGGTGAAAACTCGAAAATGAAAATTTGACACGATTACAATACTTCCTCTTACTAGGAGTAAGAGAAAGTAAAAAACAGAAACACCAGGTAAGTTCATTGCTATATTCTTCAATGTATTCATGCTTTGTTGACGATGATGGAACACTTGAACTTAACCGACAAAATAAAATAAGTGTCGAACATATTTATATTGCATTACACCGTCTTGCAATAACAAGCCACCAATATACCATACCACTAATATCTTCTTTTACTTACCTAAGGACGAAAAAACGTATGTTTACAATGAACTGTTAGAACACCCGACCCAAATATACGGTTGAGCCCGTGGCATCTCTGGAAAGTTCTACAAAACCCAATTTACTATAAAATTCTAACAATTCAGTGTTAGTAGGTCGAACTGGAGTGTATACACCACAAGAACCTGTAAATAATATGAATAAACAATAATTAATGATATTTTTATCATTGGAAATCAAACATCAATTGAACGCAAGCAATTTAAAAAAAGGTTAATAATAATCGTGCAGTATTAATCAAATGTGCAGTAATTAACTGCTTTATTTATTTTATTATTATTATTTTTTAAAATAATTTTGTCCTAAAGTTACTGATTTCCTAGAACATGCTCACAATCGCTGGCCTACCGTTGGCCCTGAGCGCCGCTAATAAGCATATAACCAATCTCTTGGAAACACTTTGGTCCGTTACAGACGGATGTACACAGCAAACTACTAAAGATGGATGCTGTTTGCTAGCACCACCAGCGACCGCAACTGATAACACTTGCTCAGCGTCCGCTCTTGTAGCATCATCTGCAAATGTAAGGTAAGGTACTTATAAATTTGGATGTAAATTTGAAAATGAAAATATATTAACAAGCTAAGCAAAGATGAGAGGTTACTTGAGCAAATATTGTTCTGAAATAATAAAGGCACAAAGTGGTACACTGTGATTGGTTTAAAGGTACATGAGGTGATTATTTCAGGGAGCAAGTACGTTAATGTTACATGTAACCAAATCAAGGGATTTTGCGAAAAAGAGAAGTTACGGCTAAGGCAAGAATGATTACTCACAAGAAACTATATTTGCCAATATTCTTTTACCTCCCTTAGCAAAGACTGAAACCTCTATCACCAATAAAAGTTCCTTTGTGGGAGAAAATAGTATTACTTGGCAGAACAAGTCGCGACCGCTTTAGTCAAGAAGGAAGCAAATTTAAAGACTGGTTCCTATGTTTAACATCTTTCAGATTTCATCGAATCTAAATATCTTCAAAACCACCCGACTGCTAGCCATTTCTATTGGAAGGTAAATTTTTATTGGGAAGAAATATTTCAACTAGATACCAAGCTTAGTCCCTCGAAATCCCTACTAATTTACAACTTGGGATTATCTACTAATTTAACGATCTTGTCCCTTTTATATCCCAATCTGTCAACCTTTACATTCCCAACGAACTTATATTACTCATGAGTAAAATATTCTTTACAGTTGACCTAAACGCAATCCCCCCCCCCATAACATACAAGGGCAGTGAACATTCATCCAAGGCAAAGGCAACAAGGTTTACTGGAATATTCATTGTAAGCAGTAACTCACAGTCGCAATACTTCCTCTCACAGCAATAGGAGAAAGTGAACATTTTTCCACAAATCTGAACAGAGTGTGGCTTGCTGTGGGAGTAACCATGAGGGGATATTTTGGCAGCTTCTAACTTCCCTCTCGGAGAGATGGGTGATACAAGGTGAAGTCGTATAATAATTCCAAGTGAGCTGAAAGGTATTTCAGTGAATATATGAGGACCCAATACGAGCGATTCAGCCAAAACTACTTAGATAATGATGTGATTTCAGGATTTATGTGGCCTCTTCTGCTTTTTCTTAACAACACCTGTAAAAAGCAGATTGAGAGCACCGACTCCCCTATTTCAATGAATTCCTTCATATTAAAGGGTCATAAAGTATAATTTAATGGAATGAATGAAAATATCCGCTAACGATGTAAGCAGTAACGAGGAAAAATAAACCAGCATAAATTATTATTCTTTTTATCACCAAAGTATAATTTAATGCAATGAATGAAAATATTCTCTAACGATGTATTCGAGGAAAAATAAACTAGCATAAATTATTATTCTTTTTACCACCAAAGTATAATTTAATGCAATGAATGAAAATATTCTGTAACGATGTATTCGAGGAAAAATAAACCAGCATAAATTATTATTCTTTTTATCACCAAAGTATAATTTAATGCAATGAATGAAAATATTCTGTAACGATGTATTCGAGGAAAAATAAACTAGCATAAATTATTATTCTTTTTACCACCAAAGTATAATTTAATGCAATGAATGAAAATATTCTGTAACGATGTATTCGAGGAAAAATAAACCAGCATAAATTATTATTCTTTTTATCACCAAAGTATAATTTAATGCAATGAATGAAAATATTCGCTAACGATGTATTTGAGGAAAAATAAACCAGCATAAATTATTATTCTTTTTCTCACCAA
>JAAEAF010010401.1:0-12520 GCA_011037195.1 Triatoma infestans
AAAAGTAACTATTATTTTTAGGAAAAAAAAAGTTTGGTTCTCCCAGACTCGAACCAGTGATCAGTTATCGACGGTAACAACAGGTCTCTGGGACTCATTCATTTACCTTTTCTAACCTTAAGTGTGCAAGTAAGGTAAAATTAGATTACATAAAATGAAATAGATTACTTCATAAAATTCAAAAGAAAATGTTAAAAAGAAAGAAAAAGGCAAAAGCAAAGAAAAATTCCTTAACAGATACAATTACTTAAATTTAAAAAAATTACGTTACGTCAACTCAAATATAATTACTTCAGTCAAAAAAAAAAATAAATAAATAAAAAAAAATCAAAAAAAAAGGAAAATAAAATAACCTTAAATTAACTTAATTAATACCCTTCTTTAATACGAAAAAATTTATTTCCTTCTAGGAAATATTAATTTATTTTTATTTTATGGATTACTGGTATCCTGTAACTTAATAAAATATCCAAATCGTGATGACTGTGTTAGTGGTACATTCCGCACCTACAGCCACAAACTTATACATACAGCACCTGAATTCCTTTTTCCTCTTGGCTCACTTTTCTTTTATTTATTCCTCCAATTGTTCGATCATCTTCTTCCCCTCTATCCTATTATCCCGGCTAGGCCGTCTCGCTTACGCTCTGAGTTGGGATTGTCGAGGGTACACGAATTGTCTTGCTTTTCCACGAGACGGTTGGCCAACCACTCTCTCTCTCTTTACCCTTTTCCTTAACCTTTCTTCTGTTACCTTTTTCACCACCTCTTCTACTTCTGTCACAAGCTTCTCCCCTTACCCCGCAAAACCTCTATCCCTATTCTAGCTTTTAACCTATCTTAATCTATCAACTATCCTATCTCTAACTTATTACATCTATCGAAATAAAAAAGTGGTCGCACGCAGCGATTCGCTCGCCGTTCAGTTCTGACCTACGCTACCTAGGTGTGCTACCAACTGTAGCTTCCCACATTTTCTCATCATGCTGGGTCAACACCGATTTTTCCCGCACGGGGAATCAAAGCGATTAACGCGGGCGGATCTATTACGTCTACAATCTAACCTAATTATAACTTAACTAATCAATTGAATTAACTGTTGTTGTGGTTGGTTCCACAGAGCTGGGAAGCATCACAGATATTTTTCGTGACAGCCTGTTTCTTTTTGTGGTCATCGACCGGTTTCAGGCGATAGCCCATCATCAGGATGTCTGTCAAAACAGTGTGGTAACATACACTTGCGCACTAGAGCAATTTTGTGTGAGGGCAGTGTATCAAGACTAAAATTGCTCTGTGCAAGTCTACGAGGTGTGTAAATTAAGTAATGAGACTGATTTTCTAGTGTTCGATCTGGCAACACTGGAGACGCGGCGCATGCGTGGTAGGGCAAGTAAACATCTGATACACGTCCAGTGCAAATTCGAAAAGCTAGAGTTGTTGCACTGTCCGTAGTGACTTTTTTTGTGGGCAAGGTTTTTTCAGTGCGTTTTAAAAATGAGTGACATTAATTACGAGCAACGTTGTGTTATCAGGTTTTGCTTCAGACTTGGGCACAGTGCAACGGAAACGTTTGAAAAACTGTGCCAGGCCTATGGAGACAATGTTTTGTCGAGAGCACAGGTTTTTAGGTGGTTTAAGTCGTTTGCAGAAGGAAGGGAATCAATTGAAGACGGAGCCTCGCAGCGGAAGGCCTTCATCTTCAAGAACCGACGAAAATGTTGGCAGAATCCGCGATCTCGTGCGTTCAGATCGTCGTTTGACAGTCCGAATGATCGGCGAAGAGTTGAATTTGACTCACACAACCGTTCATTAAATTTTGACTAATGAATTGGGGATGAAAAAAATTTGTGCAAAAATGGTTCCAGTATTTGGCCAGTAATAACTTTCCTGTGGCTCCTCAGCCTCCTTATTCACCCGACTTGAGTCCATGTGACTTTTTTTGTTCCCCAAATTGAAAAATCACCTCAAGGGACGTCATTTTGGAACATTGGAGAATATTCAAACAGCCTAACCGACCAACTGAAGTCTATTCCAGTATCCGAGTTCCAGCATTGCTATGACGAATGGAAGAATCGTCTTCAGCGTTGTGTGGCTTCCCAAGGCAGTTACTTTGAAGGGGACAATGTTGAATTGTAATTTTATTTGAATAAAAAAAAGATAAAAAATCAGTCTCATTACTTAATTTACACAAGGTGGCTGACGAGGAAATGGCGAGGGCCGGACTAAACCCCTCTGGCTCTTCCCCTCCCACTCCCCATCCTAGTGATCCTTCCCAACCCCTTAGGTATCCCCACCCAAGCCGAGAAGGGATGCGCGTCGAGGCTGAATGCGTACAGGGTGGTAAAACATATGTGCGGTAGCGGTCACCTTGGGGAACCGGGCGAAACCCCATTGTAATGTAGCCTTCTCGTGGTATGGGGCTCTGCCACGGGTGACGGTACATCTCCCCCATTTCTCGTGGGAACAAAATGGATTCAACCATTCTTGTGGGAAGAGAAAGGAAGGATGGGCGAGAAGAGAAGAACTTGCCCAAACTAATACCCTCTGTTGGTGGAGATCCCCAAGGTTTTGGGGTGAGACCAGGGGTGGGTATGGATTTGGGGGGTGATACTTTGGTTACCCCTCGAACTGAGGCAGGGAGAGGAGAGGATAGGATAGCTGGGACAGGTGCAAGCACAGGTCTTTCAGCGACAAATCCTCTGAAGGTCTATTCTGCCAAGGAAGCCCTCAGGACTGCCAAGATGTTGGTGTGGGTGGCAGGGACGCTGAGGGAGAAGGCCCCAACTGTGGTGTTGGAAAAGCTGCGTTCGCAGAACGTAGACCTAGGCACTGCAGACTGGAGAGCGATCAACAGGAATGCTGAAGCCCGGGGACATACCCTGGTAACTGGCATTTCTGAAGAAGTCCTGGAACGCTGAAGAAAATCCAATCTCGAGACTTTTCTCGGGATGGATATGGGGAAGTCCAGGGTCGTCGTTAAAACGAAGAATGATAGCTGAGGGGAAGACGAACCTTAAGAATCGATGGAGAGTACTGCAGGTAAATCTCCATCATAGTAAAGGAGCGTCGGCAGCGCTATCAAACTATCTCTTGAGAGAAGACATCGCCATAGCCCTGATCCAGGAACCCTGGCTGGTGCGAGGAAGAGTGGCTGGGCTGGGTGAACTTGCAGGTAAGATTGTGTACAATCGTAGCCTGGACAATCCTAGAACATGCATGTATGTTAGGAAAGATATTACCTTTTTACTGCTGACTGATTTCTGTTACAGGGACCAGACAGCGGCTAGGGTGAGACTACGCATGGAGGGAGGGTCCAGAGACTTTGTCTGTGTGTCAGCCTACCTTCCATTCGACTCAACAGAGCCACCACCACCAGAAGAGTTGCAGAATTTGGTAACTTACTGTAAGGATGGTGGACTGGAACTACTGATCGGATGTGACGCCAATGCACATAATGAGGTATGGGGCAGCACAGATACGAATCAGAGAGGTAAGTCACTCTTGGAATTTATCTTAGCGAATAACTTGTGAACTTAGCTTGATAAACGAGGGTGAAGAACCCACCTTCTTTAATGTTAGACGGAGGGAGGTGATTGATCTCACCATAGCGACTAATTTTATGTCGACTCTGGTGAGAAGCTGGCATGTGTCCAGGGAACCCTCACTTTCGGATCACATGTACATAAGGTTTGATCTCCTGTCTGACTGTAGACAGTTGTGGAGCTACAGGAATCCCAGACGTACGGACTGGGATTCGTATCGACAGGATTTAGACCATAATATCAAAACAGTTAAACAGACCTATGCAACTGGGGAGGACATCGAGGATGCGGCAGACCAACTGCAGAAGGTCATCCTTGATGCGTACCAGGAGAACTGCGCGGAGGTGGTGAGGTCATCCTCAAGAAAGGTCAGCTGGTGGAACAATCAGCTGACCAAGCTCCGTGCTGAGACTAGGAAACTGTTTAATGCAGCAAAGAGGAGAGGCTCATGGGAGGAGTACCGTAGAACCCTCACCTCTTACAACATGGCCATTCGGAAAGCCAAAAGAGACTCGTGGAGGAGGCTATGTGAGGAGGTCGAAACGACCTCAGAAGGGGCCAAACTCCACAAAATATTATCTAAGGTGCCGGTTAATCCAATCGGAACTATCAGGAAACCGGATGGTGACTTTACGGAGTCCGAAAGAGACACTCTGGAACTGTTGATCCAGACACACTTTCCGGACTCACAGGTGAATGGACTCTAGGGCGGAATGGTCCAAGGGGTGGGAAAAACTCTATCGGTCAGGGCCTCTGTGGTTTACAGATGGCTCTAGGATGGAGTGCGGGACTGGAGCGGGAGTATATGGAATGAGCCCAGAGGTATTAATTGAGAGGCCGTTGGGCAGGTATTCCACTATATTCCAGGTTGAAGTGTTTGCTATTAAGGTCTGTGCCGAGGAAAACCTGCGTAGAGCCCCAAGGGGCAAGGTCATACGCATTTGCTCGGACAGTCAGGCTGCACTGAAAGCCTTAGAAGCTCACAGAACTACCTCATCCCTGGTGAAGGAATGTCGAGAGGCATTGTCGAGACTCTCCAGGCACAACAAGGTACAGCTGTTGTGGGTGCCTGGACATGCAGGGATCGAGGGGAATGAGACGGCTGATCAACTGGCCAGGAACGGGGCTAGCACTCCGTTCATTGGTCCAGAACCGGTCCTGGGAATAACTAGCGGAGCAATTCGTGCAGCGATTAGAGAGTGGTGTCGCAGTAAGCACGAAGAGCTCTGGAGGAGGAACCCGGGTGTTATACACAGTAAAAGGATGATGCCAGGACTGTGTAAACGAAGAACCCGAATTACTCTTAGTCTGAGTAGGAGCCAGATTTCTCTGGTGACGGGACTATTTACGGGTCATGGTAGGTTCAGGAAACATCTGTACAAGGTAGGACTCATTCGAGCGGAACCCTTGTGCAGACTATGTCAGGAAGAGGAGGAAACGGCCTCCCACCTGTTGTTCGATTGCGTAGCAATAATCAGATTGAGGTATGAAACCTTCGGTACTTTGCGACCTGAGGAGATAGTAGCTCAAAACGACCAGGTGATGAAGGCCCTGAAACTCCTTAAGGAGGGAGGGTTTGTCTACTAGGAACTATCGGGGGTGGCACAATAAGCCTCTGTTGGCTGCAGTGCCGGGGCATGGCCCACCCGAGATCGGATAATAATAATAATAATAATAATAATAATAATAATAATTTACACACCTCGTATGTTGTTATCACATTGTTTTGACAAGAACATTGTGATGATGGGCGAACGCCCGAAACCGGTCGATGATCACAAAATAGGAGCAGGGCTATCACGGAAAATATCTCTGATAATTAAGTTAACTAATTCAAACTGAACTCTACCCGCTAACTTATCGAACTAAATTACCAAAAAATTATACTTAATACCTACCTACTTATTTAACTACTATCGACTAATCATCTAGTTGCTAGATAAGTGAAAAGATTAAGAGGGGCCCCACACACAAAAAATTTTGCTTAGCAACTGGAGGTGATAAAATTATTGCTAGGATTTTTCTATTTTGAGAGATTGAGGAAGATCAACTTGTCTTTTGCAAAAATGAAAGATTTAGGATGAGAAGTACGCGATAAAGAGATGTAATTTTTTACTTTCTCTTACATATATTGTAAGAAGAGGAAGTAAGTATTGCGATCATGTCAGATTTTCGAAATTGTGTTTTCACCAGAAATACACGTTTTGAGATTTCCTGAGTCCAAAAAAGGGGTTTCTAGAAAATGATCTGTATGTATGAGTGTGTGAACAGAGTATCTCAAAAAACGAAAAGTTGCAAGAAGCTTAAACTTGACGTTCCGTTTAGGTACCTTACCATCGCATCAGGTTCGAAAATTTCGAGCGAAATCCATCGCAAAAAAGCTCAAACGATTTTCTTTAAACTTCTTATATCAACTTTGCGAAGGTAGTGGAAAATTGCGAATGACTGCAAAAAAAATTAGTATACATCCACTTCCGGTTGATGAATTTTGCCGGAAGTTTCGCATTAGATACGGTAGTAGTACTTAAACGGAATTCCATGCCTTAGTTTCCTGGGATCTTTCGTTTTTGTGATATTTTGTTCACACACACAAGCATACAAATACAAACACACACAGACCATTCGCTAAAAATATTTTTTCATACTCAGAATACTTCAAAAAATGTATTTCCGATGAAAACTCAATTTTGTCAATTTGACACGATCATAATACCTTGCACTTAGAAAGTAAAATTAAATATTATAAAAACTTAACTACTTATTTACTGATTAAGGCTTGATTATCAGGTATTATTATTAGTGACGTATTATTTAATTAACTATTTTTTAAAGAAAAAGTAACATGATAACATAATTTGAATACCATGAGATTCCTTCCCCTTCAACAACCATATCAAGTTTAGATATTTTGATAAAGATATGCTTGGATTTGAAAGGAAACTTGTAGTTGAAAACTTATGAAGAGAAACGTCCATCATTACTATGTTTAATACCAAAATATATGTAACAATCTTCTCAAAGGAAAGCAGGAAAGTGCTTTTGTTGAAATGTATTTATTATAAACATATCAGACTTGAAGACAGTATTTACCAAGTAGTTATGTTAATATATATAAATAATAGAAATTTCATATAACATCTAAACTTGAAATTATATATGATTCATTGCCCTAATATAATCTTAGTGATTGATGTTAATTAGCATACACAGCAGATACAGCTAAAATACATAAACAGACCATTAGCTAAAAATATTTGTTTCGTACAAAAATACCAAGTTTTATGGAATTCCAAGATTGGAAGAGCCTCTTCTTTCAAAGGATGTTCTAGTCTGGGTACCAGGTCATGTAGGTAACTCGGGGCCAAATTAGGCCTCTCTTCCTTTTTATTGGTGCTGAGCCGATTGTTGCCATGTCTTTGGGCACGACTGTCGAGCCTCCTGGGCATGGACGGCTTCACAGCATTCATGGAGTATGAATGGATGAGATCAGTTGGTTATTGGCAGTCTAAGATGCTCATGGCGCCCGGACTAATTGTTCGTTAGGGCTAATGAGAATATATTGCTGGATCTTTCATGGACCTCTCCCTGACATCCGTCTGAAGTATTTTACTGGGCACTATGGCTTGAGAAGACATTTGTAAGTAATGCGTTCATGCCAGGTCCCTTTTGTAGTTTATGAGACATAGGAAAATACGCCCATCCATCTTATGTCCGATTGCTTGGGTTGTGAGGAAATTAGGAACAGAAACTTTGGATCACAGCCGGATTCTTTGGAAGAATATAATGGGGTTGTTGAAGGAGAGAAATGGTCTAATTAGAATGAATTAACAGAATATGGTTAACACTGAATAATACGATAAATGACACTGACTGCCTGGACTTCACACTTGAAATGATGGAGTATGGTAGAGTGGAAAAAGGGGTAACGACACTAGGTGTGACTGGCGAGTGACCTTGGTTATATGAACTGTTCTCGTTCTGTCTCCCGACGCTGTATTTATGTGGTTTGTCCCACTCTAGTGCGAAAGAGTGGTCCTGTCATTTTGTCTCTCTTTCTCTACTACGAATACTTCCTTTGGTTACTATTACAAAGAGCATAGGTTATTTCCCTTTAAGATTATGATCCGATTTGTTCGAAGTGATGTGAATCTTAGTTGGGTTAGACCCGAGTCTGGATTGTTGTCCTAGACCGGTTGTTGGTATACTGCTCTTTAAGGTAGTTTATATGGGGCCATAAAGAGGATTGGTTACCCTCCAATCTATGGAATTTAATAAATAATCTATTTACTTCTCAAAAAATTGCATTCACTTTTTTTATATGAAAAACAAACAAAGTTTGCTGGATAAACAAGAATTTCTTTAATCGTCCAATATTGAAGTGATAAACAACTCATTAAGAAGGATTGTAAAACATTTAGAGAACAACAACTTTTGTCGACCCATTTCCTCTTCAAAGCCACTTAACTGGCCTCGAATCTTTCTTGTTTTGTTGAGAATAACTGAGAGCGTAAAGTGTTCATTATAACAGTTATTTATTTGAGAAGTGAGATGGAATAGTACTTTTACACACTTGAGTGCAGTTTGTCTATAAAAGCGCATGCAAATGTGATATCTGAATAGGGGTCGTTGGGGAAGAAAGGTTATTCTCACAATGAATATTATATTCTTGCGTAACACGTAGTATTTCTAAAATAAAAACGGAAAAACATTCAGGAGATTAAACAGATTATTTACGAACGAAAAGATTATGATAAGCAATATTCAATTTTGGAGCAATATTATGTAATATTTTCTGATATTTAATTATATTGATTTTCATATCTTAGAAAACTTTGTATTGGTTTGAAAAAAAGTTGCAAAAGATGGTTTTGTTTTAATTATATGTTTTTATCGTTGAATATCTTAGAAACGTAACATTTATTTCGGTGATTGATTTGATTGTGTAATTTTTTCCTCATCTACATATTCACTCATTATAACCTCCTTTATACATGTTCACACCCACTTATCCGCAGCCTCTTCCTTCACATGGCTCTTTGTAAGGTCCCATGCTAAGTGAAATACGGGCACATATATAGCAATATAAGTAAATGTAAAGGGGTACTCCACGTGTAGACAAGACCCCTTACCTGTTTCAAACCCCTTAATATTGCTCCCGGTTCTAAGTAACGTTTCTCCTACACCCTCTGCACCCATCTCTTGCCACTATAACTACCATACTGTCTGGTTATAAGTATTTTCTCCATATTTAATGAGAAAAAAAGTGGGCTCTCCTTTGTTCAATATTTTTAGCGAAATATAATTGCCACTTGTAGTGTGGGAGAAAAAAGTAAATTTCTTCACCTGTTTTTAAATTTCTCAAGGCATTGAAATAATGATGAGTAAAATTTGGAATCTATTGAAGACAAACAATTTTTCTTCCATACTCTGAAATGTAATGGATTTTCCATATTCCGAGTGAATGGTCACCGACCGGTTTCGGGCGTTCGCCTATCATGAGGATGCTTCTTGTCAAAACAGTGAGATAACATAGATTTGCACAGAGCAAATTTCATACTCTGTACTAGTCTATGTTATCACACAGTTTGACAAAAAGCATCCCGATGATGGGCGGACGCCTGAAACCAGTCGATGACCACAAAAAAAGCAGGCTATCACTAATGCAAAAAAATACAGGCTATCAGAAAAATATCTGTGATGGTTTTCAGCTCTGCAGAACCAACCACGACAAGATAGTCTGGTTCCCTCTCGGATTATCCACAAGTCGGATTATTAAGAAATTATAAATATATAAAAAAGTAGGTTTAAAACGAACACAAAAACAAGAGAAAATTAAGTAGGTTACAATTATTACATAATATGTATAATAATTTCCTTATTTTTCCGAAAATGCGCTATTCTTTGAACGCGTAAAGTAATTATCAAGATACGCTTCCACAAAGCTTAACAGGGGCTTGGTTTTTCAAGTTTTCTGGAATTTTCTCGAAATATTTTCGTTTAAACCTGTGAACCATGTTTTTTAATAGAACTTTAAACTTTTGGCTAAAAATTGTATCACTTTCAGATGATTATTGGCAAAAATTTGTTGTTATAAAAGGCGACCACTTGAATGAAATATCGGAAACATTTCTTTTAATTAGACCTTGGAAGTAGATATATTTGGTTGCAAAATATTTGGCATGCTTTGTGCTGAAGAATAATCTAAATAATCCGAAAGAAAAATTTAAAAATCATTTGAGTTTTAGACATTTAGGACGCGTGATCCTCGAATTTTTAATGATTATTTCCAAAATATCTGCTCGTTTAATTTTAGAGACCAATATTTGGATACTAATAATAATAAATAAACTTAAAAGGGTGTAGAGTCATATTTGTTTAGCAAGTGATCCCCATAAATTTATTTTTTTGTGAATAAATCTAAAATTTACAGTTTTCTTGTTGTGGTGGTTGGTTGTGGCAGAGCTGGAAAACATAGAGACATTTTCCGTGGTAGCCTACTTCTTTTTGTGGTCATCGATCGGTTTCGGGCGTTCGCACATCTTCAGGATGCGTTTGTCAGACAGTGTGATAACATAGACTTGCACAGAGCAAATTCAGTTTACACACTGACACAGAAAGAAGCAGGCTACCACGGAAAATGTCTCTGATTACTGTTTACTACTGATTACGCCCATCTGTATCGACTCCAAATCAGAATATTTTACACTATTTAATATTTTACCCATTTTGTAATAATTTAGTGAGAAATATATTTATCCCAACCCTGTTGCACAACAACCCATAAAGGGCCAAGGCTTGCCAGACGGCGCTTTGAATAGGGAGGCGTGTGGTAAGCACGCCGCTGTTCCCACGCCGTTTAGTTCCGGCCTTCGCTACCTAGGGCCCGCTATAACTCGTAGGTTTCCACTTTCATCACGATGCTGGGTCAACACTGACTTTGCCCTCACGGGAATCAAACTCTGAATTCTCGCATGTAAAGGCGAGTGCGCTAGCCACTAGACCAACGCGTGAGGACGAGAAATATATTAATCAGTATTTAATTAGAAATAGTACAGATGTTTTAAATCATTCATATGTTTTTTTTACAATTAATCCTATACAAAAAATGGAGCAAAAAAATTATCAATTCTTAGAAAAATTATTAAGTTTATCTATAACCAGAAAATACGTTTTTTGTGCCTTGATTCTTTTATAATATTTAATAGTTTTGTAGTATTATTTATTAATAAGTCAATGATCGGCAACCCGATATAAATTCGATTATAAAAGTTGTGCACCTGAATTATACAATTTTTTTTTTTTTTAATTGAATTTTAATTTTAGTATACATTACGAAATAATACTAGTCGAATTAACGCGCGCGCCAGTCACTTATCTAAACATTATATAAAAAAGTCTTATTTTTATAACAAAGCTTAGGGAATGAGTAACCTAAATAGGGTGAGTAACCGGAATGAGGTTCAACATTTATTGAACAATCTGATTGTTTTAAATTTACTTGTGCAACAATTATTTATTGTAAACACAAACAAACAAACAAATATCTGTTTGTTTACAGCAAATGATTTAGTATTGTATTTACTCGTTATTACAAAGTAAATGCAATACAGATGCAAATTTGTTTTCAACCACTTAAAACTTAGAAAATCTTGCATTCATATAAGTTCATATAAAAGTTTCAAAACTATCAACCAAATTTAAAGCAAAGAAAAAGCATCAAAAATGCAATGATGGATTTTTTTTTTCTTTTTAATTTCGATGATGTTTTATAAATACATAAAGGTAAAAAAAAAAATTGGTGTGAAACATCACACTAGTTTCTTTTACTACGAAATGGCAAATTTTCTTCACACTTACAATTCTTATTAGTGTTTAAAACCGTCGGCATTTTTATGGAGAAAATCACAAAAAACTGATAAACCTATTCAGTAAAGTCGCACTTCCGGTCAACCGATTTTCTTCAAACTGGGAATTTTGGCAACTTATATAATTCTTATTAATATTATTTAGTTGGCAGAATTGTATAATGAATGAAGGAATGAATTGTATAGCATATTAGAGGAAAACATAATCTCACCCCTATTGAATTATATATTTATGTGTGTAAATGGTGTTTATTTTGGGATGAATGTATTTATTGGAATGAGTATATTTATTTGTGTGATTCTCGGATGATAGAGATGTGTGATTGAATGCCAAAGGCACTTTGTGAGGGCGCTAATGACCTTGGCACTTGATGCGCCAAAAAAAAAAATTATATATTTTCTGTAAGCTGTGTACTCATGCATTGGATGTTTCAATTACTTACTTTTATTATTATTATTATTATTAAATGATTCCACCATCCTAAAGTCAATTAGGTACAGAATGAGATAAAATAGTGTGTGAGTGTTTCATTTTTGTGTTTTGGATTATTGAAAATTCAATTACTTGAGCTCGCGTTCTTGAGATTCTAGGTCCCCCCCCCCCCCTACTATTTCGCTAATAGGAAGCAGCAGATGATCGCTGTTGGATAGATGGAACAAGTTAGACTGCTTTTTATCACGGAAGAAAATTAATAAGTTTATTAAAACTGTTGACGAAAATTATAATTAAATTTAGTGCAAGTCATTCTTTAGTTCTTTATTACATTGTTTTAATAACTATAATTGAATTGGCTACTTAGCTGTTGTTATTGAAAATAAAGAATGTCACATAGTCCTTGAAGTGTAAATAAAAAAGGAGAGAAAAAAAAAGATGGCTATAATTCTCAGAAAACTTTTATAACAAAAACAAGATCATAGAGATTTAGAAAAAAGAATGAAAGTATTGTCAAACTTAACTCGAGTATTATGAGTCACGTTAACAGTTAGTTACAATGAAATGATAAACTAACCTGAACAATGACAGCTTTTAATGAGGAGATGGTACTGTTGCTCATGTTGTGTATCTCAACTAACAGTGGTGCCACTTCACCGGGTGCAAATCCTCGTCTCTTT
>JAAEAF010010402.1:0-22607 GCA_011037195.1 Triatoma infestans
GCCGTCTCCTCCTCCTCCTGACATAGTCTACACAAGGACTCTATATCTACCAACCCCACCTTGTGCAGATGTTTTTTGAACCTGCCATGCCCAGTAAACAGGCCCGTTATCAGAGAAATCTGACACCTGCTTAGTCCCAGCATGTATCTGGTCCTTCTTCTAGCATAACCATTTTGCCGTGTTTTGCCCCATTGCTCAGCTTCCAGTATCGGTTATGCTCCCTCCGAATCCATTCTCTCAGAGACGCCCTCGCCATACGTTTGGCTACCCCTAGAGCAGGTTCCGGCCCATAGAAGGGAGTACTCGCTCCCTCCCTGGCCAGTTGGTCGGCTATTTCGTTGCCTGTGATCCCCTTATGACCCGGCGCCCATACTAGCCGAACTTTGTTGTGCCGGGAAATGCCTCCAGGGAGTCTCTACACTCCCTGACCAGAGGGGAGGTGATTCTGAATGCAGCCTGGCTGTCCGGGAAGATGCATATCTCTCTATTCCTAGAGTCCATACGCAGGTTCTCCTCAGCACAGATCCTTAAAGGTTATTGCCCGATTTGTACGGATTGTAGTGAATCTTAGTTGGATTAGAGCTGGGTCTAGATTTGTTTTTCTTTAGGATAGCAATATAGGATCAACAGGGCTTTGGATAGCACAGGTTTTAGACCCTCCCCTATCTGATTAGCTTAAATATAATCACTCTGTCCAGGTCGAATCTTTCGATAATTTACATTTATGTGTCATTTGTCTTACTTTCAATCATTTTTAAGATCATAGATTACAAAAAACCCTTTTTTTGTCTGTCCTTTTTTGTTCCATCATCAATCATAAAACTCGTGAATTTCTTTAAAGGGATTGTTTATTTTATTCGCAACGTTAAAAAGTGGTTATTTGATCATTTTTTTCTTCTCATTACTAAAAGGAACTGAAACAAATTATCTCTATCGCTTTTAGTTTGCGAAAAAAGATGATATGATATTATTACTACGAGGATCATTCAATAAATAACGAGACAAATCTCTGTAATTTAGAAACGGTTTCTTTAATCAATACAAGAGTTTCAGTGCCTCAAGTTGGCATCTTTGTACTTAGTTTCTCATCAGCTGTTCGAAAGTATATGGTAAGCATAACCTCAAATGCATTCATTTAACAATGGCGAGTCCGCTCGAGCATTGCACCTCGGAAGAACAACGCTCAGTGATTAGATTTTTAGTTGCAGAGGGTATCAAAGGTAGTGAAATCCTCGAAAGAATGTTGAAAGTGTACAGGAATAATTGTTTGAACTCTTCGAATGTTTACAACTGGGAAGAACAGTTTAAAAATGGCTATGTGTCTGTGACGAGCAACGAAGTGGACGACCGGTTGAAGTTGCAACTTCTTCCCTCGATTCTCGCATTAACGCGTTAATTCTGTCAACAGGCGTATTGCTTTGAACTGATAGCTGAAGAAGTGAACGCGAGTGTTGGAACTGTCCATAACATTATTCAGAATTCAGAAGAAAGCGTGATTTTACTTCATGATAACGCGCACCCACACCCGACGCAGTTAACTCAAGAAACACTTCAAAAAGTGGGGTGGGAAATCCTTCCACATCCTCCCTACAGCTCCGACCTCCCCGCATCGGACTTCCATTTGATTGGACCCCTTAAAGAGGCTCTACGTTGGAAACATTTTCAATCCAATGAACAAGTAAAAAATCAGTTGCAAAAGAAGCTTCGATATCAACTCAAAGAATTTTATGCCAGAGACATAGACAAAGTAGAATATCGATGGGACAAGTGTGGCTGGGGACTATGTTGAAAAGTAGCCAAAGTTTTGTATTGATTAAATAAATCGTTTTTGAGTGATTTGCCTCGTTACTTATTGAATGACCCTCCTATGATGAATGAGTTTCCTATGATGAGTTTTGAATTTCCTACTTTAAAATTGCAGCAAACCCTGGTTATTATGTCAGTTTAGATAATTACCAATTGTTATTGTAAGGGGATCCGAATCACTAAAGATTCATAGGATCCGAAGAACGAAGAATCAACGTAGTTACTCGCTACCTAGGCCAGACTAGGGTGGGAAATTCTATATATATAGACCAGTTTGAATCCAAACTATTGGGTCTAGAGGCTAGCGCACTCGCCTTTCATGCGAGAATTCAGGGTTCGATTCCCGTGAAGGCAAAGTCAGTGTTGACCCAGCATTGTGAGAAAAAATGGGAAGCTACAGTTAGTAGCGCCCTAGGTAGCGAAGGTCACGACTAAACGGCAGAGAATTGCCCCGTGCTTGCCACACGTCCTCCAATATATCGCCGTCTGGCAAGCTTTGGTCCTTTATGGACTGTAGCGCCATGGTTTTTTTTTTGCATCCAGTCAGCAACCTATATACTACGTACTTATTACTCAGCCAGTTTGTCTCTCTATATATATATATATATATATTATATTATATATAAATATCTCGATGATATAATGGGATCTGAATCACTAAAGATACTTAAGATCCGGAGAATCACCTAGTTACTAGCTACCTACGCTAGACTAGGATGGGAGATTCTATATATATGTACAGTACAACCGACTAGCTCTACAAGAGAACAGTTTTTACAACAATTTACGACCAGTCCGCAATCAGCCAGTCTGTCTCTTTATATATATATGGCTACCTAACTTCTATATACTTGTAAAGTCCTTGCAGTTTGTGTACTCTTTCAATACACAGTATTCAGCTTATATTCTAGTTTATTTCTCTAAAATCTATTCTCTCTCCTTCTCACATCCATTATATTATCTACAATTATTTACGAGGAAGAATTTGTTGTAATTATAATATGCGTTTTATGTGTGTAAGATATTCAAGTTTTACAAAAATATATTTGCTTGAATCATATTTTCGATTAAATTCTGATTTTCCAAAAAAAAAGAAACTTTGGAAATAGCTATATCATAAAAAAACTTAATGATAGCTCAAGAACAGTCAACATTAAATGTTTGCGTAAATTGCGTGCAATTTCCCTTAAAATAGCAGCCTTATAGAAGAGAAGAGACTTCTCAGCTGAACAATAAACAACAAATGTATGTACATATAAATTAAATAATTTCCTTTATTTATTGAGTCATTAAATATAAATTTATTTTAGAGCTTCCAGCAAAAAAAAAAAAAATGAACTTTTTTCATTCTGTTTTAATTTCCACCATCCAGACAGTCCTATAGCTCGAACAGATACAATTTCACTGTCTCCTGGACTGTTGGGACAAATCTATAGTTTCTTTAACAATACTACCTAAATAATTAAAATAGAACAACCATGCAAAATAAATTGCAATAGATATCCGGTTTCTCTACATACAATACAACTTTGTTACTTTTTATTGCCTTGAGAAATAAAATTGTTCAGAAACAATATTTTTACTTCATATTGTTAACAATATTTAATTCTACAATTTATTTTTTTTACAGAATCCTTAATTGACATCTCTTAATTTTGTATACAATCTATTTAATGGTTTTTAATATTTTAAATAGGAGATTAAGTCCATTATTAATTTTATTTCGGAGCTACATCTTTTCTTTTTTTGTTTTTTTATTAATTTTATTCTCTGTTTTTTTTTTTACAATTGTAAAAGTTACAGGGAGTGACAATTATTTTGACAATTATTTTACACTGATAGAACTTTTCTTTTTTTTTTTTGGTATGAGAAAACAATAATACAAAAATAAAAAGAGAATCCATACAAATAGTAGAAAAATAAAGAAACAGGTATAAATACTTATTTTTAGTCCTGTACATTACATTAGTAGCAATACAAAGAAAAGCTTATTGATATGAAGACTGTATAATATGAGCAATAAAAATATGTATTAATATTCAGTGTAAAATAAGAAAATCTTCCTAATAGAAAACATGAATTTAAAATGCTCAGAGAGCACTCTTTTGTAACAAATATAAACTACAATATATATATATATATATATATATACACAAAGTATAAAACTCACTTTCCAGGTGTTATTTTAAACATTTAAATTATAATTTAGATTCTAATTTATTCTAATGTCAATGATAATCTTACAATAAACATAATATTATCTGGATTATGAGAATAAGAGGGGGGAATTACTTAATTTAAATTATAAACTGTATAACAATAATTCAGATTCACAGTTATATTTATTGTGTTATTATGTGAGAAATAGAGAATATAACACAATATCCGGCCTTTAAAGAAATCAGATTAAAATATTTTAATAAAGTAACTATTACAAAAGATGAGGCAATTTTATATTTGAATGAGAACTGTTGGGAGAACGTAATATTAAAATATTGTAAAATTACATGGACACACAGAAATATTACAATTAATCATCTAAGATGAGGACAATACATTTTCATATTTTATATTATGTTTCAAATTATTATTGAGTTTAATTTGATGTTCTTTTGTTATTAAAATAATTATTTCACTATTTAAATAATGTTTAAATATTTATAATATGTACGTATATCAAAACAATAACCAACCAAGTTATTGCTGCATATTTCTCTTCTTTTTTTTTTTTTGTAAATAAAAGATCTTATCTAACTTTAGTCCAACTTTCGCTACAAATTCCCACAATCCCATATTTTCTGTTATTAGCCACCACTGAGGTTTATTCTAATTTGCAGGAATGTTCAGTTTGTGTCTGGATGATTGTGCACGAGGTATAAGATACAAATATTCCTGTAGAAAGGTGCATTAAGTTTATGAAAAATATTAACTAAAAAAAAATGTTAAACATATCTTGTTTGTAATCTCTTCAATCATTTGATAGAACAAAAACGGGAGTTCGTAGCGTGAGATCGCTCTCTGCAGATTAGGAAGGTAATTAATTGATGCTTTAAACTCAATTTTCCAAAACAACTATCAACATAAACTTCAGAAGATAATGTCTATCTTAAAGAAAGATTGCCTAGTAACAACTTGACGTTGAGTTTTTTTCTTATAAATGGATCAAATGTCAAAGATAAACATAGCTTTAAAAATAGAAGATACAAACGAAGAAAAATTAAAGAGGAAATTGATAATAGGATAATTATGTGAAGTATATTTTTAACTCATTTAAAGAAAATTTTTGGAGCGTTTTTACTTCCTCTGTTTTGAGGTCCCCTGAGTACGAAAAAAGTGTTTCAAAAACGAAAAATCGCAGGAAGCTCAAAATGATATTCCGTTTAGGTTCTAACCAGCTGACACGAAGGTTTCCGGCAAAATCATAGCTCCACCGATTTTTTTCATTAAACTTTGTATATTATCTACACAAATGAATCCCTCTATAACCTTTATGTGAATCATTTTCCAGGGATAATTGATTTTTTGGTGGCTTGTGGCAGCGCCCGCTCTTAGCGGTTACGCCGCCCCAGACAAAAAGAAAAATTGCCGTCCCTTAAGAATATATATATTGTAACTTTTTCCCTCTACACTAGCTACTGCAACTAGTTTTAAATGGGTTCGTTTAGATAAAATACTCTAAACTTCAATAAGAAAAACACCAATTTATTGTTTTACACAATAAATTATAAATACAACACTTAATAATAATTAATTCACAGTTTAAACCACAAAGTTCACTTTGTTCACTTTTTATACACTTTTCACAAACGTACACATTGTTTGTAACAAGAAACTCTGTAAATTCTCTGTGGTCCCACTACTTATGCCGGGTTTAGAAGGTTGTAGGTTGTTCTAGAAAGGGCTAAAGCGCGCTACCTAACGGCCACTAGGAGAACTTGAGGTACCTGCTTTCTCTCCTAGATGGCACCAGTAGCTGCGTTACAATATGTTTATGTAAATCTATACATGTTCAAACACAAGCTGAAGCAGCGCTCTGCACGGGTACTAATGCTATTCTGTTCAGAGAAGTATATGTTCAAGCATAGTCCTTTACAAATTCTGCGTTACTTTTTCAATAACAGAGTAAATATTTTTAACTTTTAGACAATAAACAAAATAAATATGCTACGCACTGTGAATTTTTAGCAAAGGAAAAAAAATCGATATGTGAAAATTTCTATTAATTGAGTATTTAACATCAATATTTTTTTCACAGTTACAGTCAAAATATCGCCCCGGACAAAATATCCGGGTTGCCCGCCCCTAGAGGGGGTGTTCTTGTGGGGGGAACAGTAACGTTAAGCTTCCCTATAAAATACCACTTCAATACAATGTATGGTTCTATTACTAATATAATATTAATATAGGGGAGGGTGGGGCTTGTTGTTACAAAGTTCAGTTAACATTTTTTTAATTGCTGTATGATGCACTCAAAATTGCTGAAAATTGATTAATTTGTTTTTAACGCACAAAACGCACAAACGAAGTGTACGTTTGTGAAAAGTGTATAAAAAGTGAACAAAGTGAACTTTTGTGGTTTAAACTGTGAATTAATTATTATTAAGTGTTGTATTTATAATTTATCGTGTAAAACAATAAATTGGTGTTTTTCTTATTGAAGTTTAGAGTATTTTATCTAAATCTCATTTATTTCTATTAATTGTATTTTTTTGTTGAGATTTTTCAAAATGAAGTAACATTTAAAAAATTCAAATACTATTAAAATGCGCCTACTGTAACAACGTGCCCTTCGGTGGGGCTTGTTGTTATATGCGGAAGGTAAGTTGTTACAATGTATAATATACATGTTTGGGTGTTTATTTTAAGGAAATAAAATTGAAATATGTTCAATAAACAAATTATCAGATCTTTATTTTAATAATAATAATAGCAGCTTGATTATGATATAAACATGGATTACAAACTTAATTGCTTGATCATTCATTCTCTTTGTATTCACTGTCACTACCCATCTCTAAGTCCGAGTTACAATTATGGTAAATATATCTAGGGGTCATTTTTAACACATTTTGAATAGACCCATCTTTTGCACTGCTTGCATTCAACCCAATTTTCTCCACCTTTTGACGGCGACCATGGTTTTAGACGTTTCAGGCATAGTCAGTCTTCATCTTTTTCGCCAGAACTTGTTAATGGCAAATTATTTTTTTGATTCTTGTTCGCAGCTTTGGATACACAGATTTTCTTTTTGTTAGAATTCCCAACTTTCTCGTTTTTCTTGTTTTTTGCTTCATTTTTTTTATGATCTGCGCGTGATTTGCGGAAACTGGTTACAACAGACAGCACTCGTATATCTCTCAACTTTGACCACGTAGGAAGTGCTTCTCTCAGCCAATTTTTTAAAAATTACAATGTAACAACATGCCTCACCCTCCCCTACATTAGAACCGTTGGTAAACTTCCAAATTTGAAGAAATCCTTAACCGGAATAGGTTTATGAGTCGTTTTTTTTTTCATTCCTTGGTACATGCTAATTGCACAGGTATCAACGTAACACTTTTATTTGAATTTTTCTAAAAAAAACAAAATAAGTTGCGCGGAATTTCCGGCGTTGAATTTCAAATGTTATATGCAGTTGTTTCAGTGATTTTGGTGCGCTCTACTGGGCCAGAATGTAATCACTTCTCCAATTGCTAAGGTTAGTAGGTAGATACTTATTTGTAAAATTGGACAAGCCCGCGCCAGATGGCAACGTTCAAGACTACCTAGCATCAGACAAACGGAAGTTCAACAAACTCAATAAACAACTAAAAACACAGCTTGAAGAATTAAGAGAGCTACAGTTCGAACAATACACCACTAGACTGACCAACAAGGACAACTCTCTCTGGAACGCCACCCGTAAAATACTTTCTTATAAAAATATATCCAGTCCCCTTTGAAAAGACAATGGGACATGGGCAGTGCCTGATTCTGACTGAGTAAAACTATTTGCAACTTACTTACAAACGGTATTTTCACCTCACCCTGACTTATACGACACAGATCACGAAATAAAGGTAAACGACTCTCTAGACTTCTCTCTTGCTCTCTCTCTCACCTAAAGCCTTCACTCCTTCCCAAGTTTTTAAAGCTATAAAACAATTCCCTCTCAAAAAGTCTCCGGGTTATGATCTTATCCAACCTGTAATCTTATCAAATCTTCCTAAAAAAAGCACAAATATTCCTTACTTATCTCTATAACTCTATACTCCGCACTAGCTATACCCATTACTCTGGAAATTTTCTACAATAATCATGATTCCGAAACCAATGGAAACTTCAAGTTCGGTTTTAGAGGTCATCATAGCACCATGCTGCAGGTTCACCGCATTGTAGATACCATATCCTGCAGCCTTGAGCGGGGGGGGGGTACTGCTCGGCCGTCTTTCTCGATGTCTCTCAGGCATTCGATCGGGTTTGGCACTCAGGCTTGCTCTTCAAGCTCAAGGAAATTCTTCCCTCCACATATTACTTAATCCTAAAATCTTACCTTACTGAACAATACTTCCGGGTCAGACATGGCTCTAAGTTTTCTTCTGGATTCCTCGCGAAGGCCGGAGTACTGCAAGTAAGTATTCTAGGCCCTCTGCTTTACACCTTCTACTCATCCGATATTCCGCAATTCTCATACACAATCACCGCCTCATTTGCAGATGACACAGCTTTCCTTTCTTCCGATTCAGATCCACAATCCGTCACCCACAACGTCCAAAATCACTTAAAGCAAGTAGAATTATGGTGCAAACAATGGAAAATTAAAATTAATGAGAGTTAAAGCACCAATATAACGTTTAAACTCCGCCGAGGAAGTTGTCCTTCACTATATTATAATAGCACTCCCATTCCTGTTGCAGACACGTGAAGTACTTAGGTATGTACTTGGATAAAAGATTCACGTGGAACCACATACTAGACTTAAACGACAAGAGCTAAACACTCGATACAGACTTCTTCTTAGACTACTAGACAAACGATCCAAACTCTCATTGGACAACAAAATACTTATATACAAAACAATTTTACGACCAATTTAGACTTACGGGGTTGAAGTCTGGAGCTCAACCAAGCGAACCAATTCAAAAACAATCCAGTCCCTCTAATCCAAAAATCCTCCGCAAAATCACCCAAGCTCCACATTTACGTATCCAATCTGACTTTACACAACGACCTAAAAATCCCTTTCATCACAGAAATGATATCTTCCCGTTACAAAAAATTCCATGAATCCTAACCACCTTCATCTTAACTCTCTCGCCTTACAATTGACCTCTGCCCAAATTTAAGATAGTCCTCCCCGCCGATGAAACGCCTGTGGTCGCGAGACTTACTTTTTCAACATCAAACTGCCTAAGTAAACAATAAGGTACATTATTATTGATTAATGCCCCTCACCCACATTAATGCCCCTGTATTATACATACAGTTGTAAATATCAATAAAAGTATTTTTTTTAAACTTGGACGATTGTAAAATTGGTGTTTAAAAAAATTTTATCATTTTATATATGATTATACTAACTGGAGTAAAAGAATGATTTTTTTTAGAACTGTCCAAATTAATAACTTTTTTTTTACGAAATTGATTCATTTTAATTTCGAAATAATTAATAAATAACAAATATTTAAATGAAACATTTATTTATATGTCGAATACTGTTAAAATGTTGATGTCAACAAAACTCCCAAAAGTGGAGGGAGGAAAGTTTTATAATCAATCATCAACGATGTTTCAGTGGCAAATATTTTAGTTATCTCTTAAATACTAACTTAGATCACACAGTGTTATTTATAACATCTTTATCAACTTCATTTACCCTGTAGATCATGTTTATTAATTTTAATTTGTTTATTTAATTATCAGAAGCAAATTAGTTGACATCCATGTTTAATTTGTACAGTCTTATTTATCTTATTTAAAGGAAATATTACATTATTATTAAAGATAATGAAATAATGAGTTTATCAGGTTGATAAGAAGTATTATTTTATTTCTTTTTATGTTACAAAGTTAAATTGTAATTTCTCATGATGTGTTGTGTAACTGGATCCGTTTTGTCAAAAAGCCAGCAAAAAGTTTGGGTGATTGTTCGTATTAACTTTTGTAAAGCGTGAAAACGTTAGTGAATGAAAAAAAAATTCTAAAGGGTTACATCCAAAGGACTTTCTCTTACTACAAATTCTCATTGTTCTGATTGGCTAAATTTCTAAAAAATTGGAATTTTTACTAAAAATAATTCTTAATTCCCTCACCAGGTGGTGGAATTGTAATCGTGCTGATTGTACAAATGAGCTGAAGAGAGTTAACGTCTTAGTTCTTCCAGAACTCTTTTATAAAATAATTATTAGAACCATTCGGAATTTTGAAATGGCACTTTAGAGGGAAGACTGCATATCACCGCACCGTTAGAAAAGCCCCAAAGACATATTTCTCTGGTTATTATCAAAGTTTATAGGAATCGATTTTGAGTAAATCGTAAAAAGCTGGGAAAAAAAAATTAGTAAAGACCATTTGACTGGCGTAAGCCAAGGGAGAAGGAAGGGATTAGTTCATGATAGTGCGCTGGACTAGCAAGCGAAGGTCCTGGGTTCGAATCCAGCATGCTGCCCTTAGATTTTCCCTTCCTAGGAGCCTCTATAACTCACTGTACGGTGATGAGCAGTGTTGTCTGTAGCTAGAGAACACTGCTTGGAGGCCGGCAGTGCACTGAGAAGGCTCCGGCGGGCACAGTAGATCTTTCAGGTCGCAGTTCGATAATCCCCTACAACAATCTACAAAGACTACTACTACTACACTGGCGCTACAGTCCAAAATGGACCAGGACCTCATCAACAACTTTCTTCCACTCATCTCTGTCCGTTGCCATTCTTTTCCATATTCTTACACCCAATTCCGTGAGGTCGTCCTGGACATCGTCGATCCACTTCTTACAAGGCCTACCTTTCTTTCTTGCTCCTCCTTGATTCCCATATAGGAGTCTTTTCGGAAACTGCTCTTTCTCCATCCTCTCAACGTGTCCCAACCACTTCAAACGAGCCTGTACATACTTCAAACGGGCCATTATATTCTCATTTTTGTAGAGCTGGTACAATTCTACATTCGTTCTAGTGCGCCATTGTCCATCCACCATCTTGGCGCCAAACAGCGCCTACAAAGACAACTTTTCCTCTAATTGATCCCGAGACTGCTGTTGGTTTGTCTTTGTCACATGCTGTCAAGCTTGCAGGCATGGATAGTTTCACATCTCAATAGATGAGCTCTACAGATGGATTGTCGGTAGTCTAAGATACTTACCGGGGGTGGGGGGTCGGGCAGGACAAATAGTGAGCTATTGTTGTGTCTTTTATGCGACCTCTCTCAGGCATGAATCCCTTACTGGGCCAAGGTGGTTTAAGGAATGGGGTTCATGCCAGCCAGACATCTCTTGTGAGACAAAGAAAGAAATCCCCATCCATCTTATGACACAATTGCTAAAGATGTGTGGAAATCAGATTCAGAACCTTTGGTTGGAACAGGATTCTATAGTAGAGGTTAGGCTAATTGCCTTTAATATTAATGTTATGGGTTTGTACTAACTGTTGTGACTCTTAAATGAGTTAGACCCGGGTCTGGATTTTTTGTTCAAGATCCATTTTATTGTTGTTTTTCTTTGGGAAAGCTATATGATGCTAGAGTGGCTTTGGATGGTGTAGGGCTTGGTTCCTTCCTAGAGACGAATAATGAATAATAATAATAAAGACATATTTCCAGGTGACGTATTTCGACCAAAAATACTCCGCTTCAGTGCTTTCATATAAACTTGGAATACTAAATAGATATGTACGAGTATAAAGCAATTTTTTACATTTATAACATTTTTCTGGGTAAATTAATTTTAGGTTGGCAATAGTGAGAACAGTAACGTTAGAGTTTCCTGTATGTGCTATTTTTGTACGACGGTTTTTTCTTCTCTTTTTATTTTCTTCAATAATCAAAACTGTCAGTCAGAATTATGAAAATCGTAGCATGAAAAGATCGCACCGGATTTTCTTTAACTAATCAACAGATCATTTTTACTTTCTCTTAATCCAGGGTAAGTGGAAGTATTGCGATAATGTGAAATTTGCGAAATTGAGTTTTCATCGGAAATACATATTTTGAGGTCCCCTGATTCCCAAAAAAGTGGTTTGTGTGTGTATGTGTGAGATTAGCATAATTCAAAAACGGAAAAACGCTGAAAACTGAAACTTCATATTTCGTTTACTGTTATCTGAGGATGGGACAATGTTTTGGGCCAAAATCGATCGACCAAAAGTGGCATTTAACTAAATAGAATCTAATAAATACTCTATGAGGAATGGCAGCTTTTAAAGTTATTAAACAAGAAAATTATTGTTTATACTGTGTTAAAAAAAAAAAATTGTGATTATTTGTTAATATGCACGTCGATAAGATATAGTGGATCAACAAGCACCAGGAAGATGTTTAAGAGTATAACTTTTTATCAATCTAGTAAGGGGAAGGTAGCTTAGCCACTTGTTCCTGGATCTTGGCGCCTTTGCACTTAATCCTGCCTAAAAACAGGAACAAAGTTTTTCCTCTGATGCTCCCAACACTCAAACAAGTTGGCCATAACAGATCTTCTTCTAAGTTACCTTTTTTTTAAAAAAAGCTAACTTGGCGTCCAGTAAGTAACTTGGATTGTAATAGTTACTTCTGATATCTCATTTAAATCTCTGAAAGTGAACATTATTTAAGATGTTACGATCGCTATACAGATCGTATCAAATTTGAAACATGAAAGTTAAAACTTGATATTTCTTTTAGCTGTTTACCAGGGGATGCGACAATAAGATTTTGGTTGAAATCGATTTACCAGAAATAGCATTTTACTGAATCGATTTTTCAGTTTTTTTACGATTTTCTTGAAAACGGCTCCAATGATTTTCTTTGTGCTTGTTATATGAACTAATCATAAAAAGAGCTACAACTTTAACTTACATGTTAACCATGGTTTCCTAAAAATTCATTTACCGAGTGTTCTGGTGGAGGTGTGACTATAGGCTTTCTTCTAAAGTTTTGTTCGGCATTTAATAATTTTATTTTGGAGAGGGGTATTGCACTATCTTGATAATAATTTACTAATTTATTAGGCTGTGTCCTAAGTGTAGAGAGGGGGTAACTTATGCATTTTCTCCTCTCTTAGTCAGTCGCCATTTTAAGCTCGAAAGAGTAAGTCGTTATGCAACACTCTCTTGAATAGGTCACAGTGTAATACCTATACAATTCATGCCATTTCGGTTGCTCTTAATTGTGAAAACCAAAGTTTGTTACTTCTGATTTTTCCTGGGTAGTGTTAATAAACTGGTCCTCTTGTCGACTTAGCGGCTCGGTTCTCTCGGGCCTACATAGGTGTATTGTAAAATCACGTGGTTGTTACTTTCGGTAGGTTTCCTGTCATGCAGCTTCTGGGAGCCCATTTGATTATTATCTACGATCATCAGCCAAGTAGCAGTGTATCGGTCAAGACTCAAAAGTTGGATGCACATACGAATTATTTCTTTATTCCTATTTTTCCTCTCCTTTTTTCCCCCGATATCGGTGTTTCAACACTGGCAACAAGGATTCTGCGTTTCAAGGTAAGCGCCATTCCTTTGGCTTATTGAAAGTGATTATAAATAATATTTGCTATCCATTTTTAAATTTAATTTATGTATTCATTTTTTCCCATTTAATTTTTAATATTTAATTTCCCACTTGCTCAACCAACCAACCATTATATACATAATATACAGTCCACTCAATACTTTTCACTCAATTTATATATTTTTCTTTTTTTTTCCTGTATTTATTAAACAGTGTTAATTCATTCAATTATACGACTTTATTGTCTATTTAATATTAATATGATTCTAATGCTTTGCAAAAAATTTGGAGATTGAAGAAAATCGGTTTTCTGAGAGTCCAGTTGCGTAATTATATTACGGATGCACATATTTCAGTTATATACGAAAATTGTAAATGGGTAATACAAACTATATAAACTACCGTAAGAGAAAGCCGTGTGAGTGTTCATACACCAGATATTTTTTAATAGTACTAACATTATTATTATTTATTATAGCCAATTCACCATGATAGCATTTGATCATAGAAATGTTTGATAATATTGTGTGATTACATTTTTATCCATTTACTATATGCGATTTGAAGTAAGCAATGAAGATAGCGTTGGGGTAACATAAAAAAAAAATGTTTATCGGCTGGTCTTTATGATCTGGGTCATACTGCGTACCTCTCTAACGACTTGTTGCTACCTTATAAAGTTTCTTTTTGTCGTGGCCTTACTACTTCATCCATTTTTCTTGTAGTATCAATGTTATTTATAAATCTAATAAATAGTCTTCAAGGAATGATAGCTTTTAGAATTATCATTTAGTCGGCCAAAAAGCTACAGGAAGATGTTTAATGGGTTCAACTTTTTATCAGTAAAGTCATTTATAATGGTATCAGTACTGTATGGGAAAGTAGATTAGCAAATTGTTCCAGGATCTTGGCGTCCTTGCGATTACATCTGCCTAAAAACAGGATCAGGGTTTACATTGATAGCCGCAACAAATCCTCAAAGCAAGATAGCCACAATAAATCCTCTTCTAAGTTACCTTTTTTACTTTCTCTTACATCTGGTAAGCGGAAGTATTGCGATCGTGTTAAATTTTCGAAATTGATTTTTCACCGGAAATACATGTTTTGAGGTCCCCTGAGTACGAAAAAATGTATTTAGGGAATGCGCTGTGGTAGATGTGAACAAAATATTTCAAAAAAACGAAGCTCACACCTTGCTTTTGCTGAATGCTAACTGCTCATATATTAACGAACCTTGTTGCCAGATATCCACTATAGATCAACATTTATGCTCTTTTATGTTGTGAGTCTCGTAAACACTAAATATTCCTGCAATGCTGTCTAAATCTATTTTAGCCGACTATGAATACCTTAAAGATATCACAGTGTTTTCCTTTCAGCGCCAATAAAATTGAAATTCATCTCTTCGTCTTAGTTGGACGCATATTATCCAAAACTGTGGAATTCACTCTAGCATATCTACTTCTCAGCGCTAACTTTGCTGAACGTCTTTATATAAACGTTTTTTTTTGTTTATTTTTTTTTTGTTTTTGTTTTTCGAAGGACTGTCTCAATTTGATAGTTGACAGCTGATTTGTGCTCAGCATGAATAGACTTACGCCAGTACAACGCTTGCAAATTGTGCAAATTTATTACGAAAATCATGGTTCAGTTCGCAAAATTTAACGTGCGTTTACTCCACTTTACGGTCCACATAATTATCCATCCGTGCAAGTTATTCGAATAACCTTGAATCGTTTTCGCAACACGCATACGCCGGATTGATAATGATGCGCATCCGCAGACATATTGTTCAGTGCGCACAGAAGAAGTTGTTGCTACTGTGGAACGTAGTGTTGAAGAGGACGCGAATGAGTTGATTCGCCATCGTGCATAGCAATTGGAGCTATGTCCATCCACTTTATGGGAGATTTTACGAAAAGATCTTACAAGGGCCTAAAAGATAAGCTTACACGATAGAGCTCTTGTAAGAATTGAAGCCGCATGACCGTCACATATATGTGCCGTACATTCGCTGAAGGGCCGAAAACAAGGGTGCTCTTGATCCTCAATTTTATCACAAAATTTTGTTCAATGATGAGGCTCATTATTGGTTGAATGGTTACGCCAACGAACAAAATTGCCGGATTTGGGGACAAGAATCCAGAAGTCATTATTGAGACACCTTTACATCCACAAAAATTCACTGTTTGGGCTTGTGGAATCATTCATTGGCCCATATTTCTTCAAAGATGATGTCGTCCAGAATGTTACAGCAATGGAGAGCGCTATAGATCCATGATTACAGACTTTTTCGTTCCCCAATTGAATGGCGTTAATGTGGAAGAGCTTTGGTTTCAACAAGCCGGCGCAACATGGCACACAGCGCGCAACACAATCAATTTATTGCAGGAAACATTCGATGAGGGCATAATTTTGTGTAATGGATCTGCGAATTGGCATCCACAATCGTGTGATGATATCACACGTACGGATTATTTTCTGTGGGGATATATGAAGCCGCCAGTCTATGCGGGTAAACCACAGACGTTGGACCACTTGGAAGACAACATTCACCGCGCTATTGCCGATATACGGCGCCAGCTGCTCGAAAAATTGGTCGAGAATTGGATTTCTAGATTGCTCTTCATTCTAGCCAGCCGCGGCGCCCATATGCCTGAAATCATATTTAAACACTAGTGGCATAAAATTATCTTTCCAATAGAGCCAATATACCATGGCCATTATCATGATTTTCATGTGTTTTATTTCATTTTCAACTTCTGTACCTCTAAAAAAACACCCTATGCAGCCATTTTTGAAGTTTGGTGGTAGCCGTATATATTGCTTCAAGGACTGTGTACCTCTTGATTATCTTCTTTTTTTGTTTTTGGAGATTCCTGGAATTCTAGTGGTCTATACCAGATTGGCAGAAACTTACTTCATTTCCATTCATCAGGACCGGCCAGCTTTATAAACTTCTTATAAACTAGCATCAATACATCTTGAAATACACCCCAAATGATTCCAGCTCCTTAACAAGTTAATAAACGTCTTACTCCGCCATTTTTGTATTATAATAGATCTAGTTTTCTAGTCAAACATTCCTCTTGCTGTAATCTACACAAACACTATTTTTTCTATTGAAGACTCAATTTTTAAACTTTCATAGCATACAACTCCAATTGTAAAGCAGTTTTACTTTTAAACAATTTTATAGGATCCATTATGTTGGACAATACTGGGATTGTGTCCAAAACACGGAAAACAATATGCTATCAAAAATATAATCTTAATTTTTTTTTGCAATTCTTCACTTAAATGAAATACGTGAAGAAAAGCAGAATATAAGGAACAAATGTTGGCTTTCATTTCTTTAGAAACTGGTCGGGCTTTTTTTACTATCTTTTCCTTCATTTTATTTGCTTATTTGATACTGTAAAAGAATATTCTATTTACAATGTTGTGACGCTCTTTTTTTTTGTTTTTTGTTTTATTTTTTTTATTCTTTTATTTATTGAAAGCAATATTCGATCTGAATAAGTTGTAAATTCATTTAATTTACACAACATTATTAGTTAATCTCAACGAAGAAATATATCTATTAATTGCAGAATTCTTTGTGTAGTGGAAAAACATACATCTACTCCCCCACCAAAAACATACATCTACTTCCCCATCGCTCATACGCCTTCATCCCCGCTACTACAGCTAGCGCCCCCTCAATACTTCAATAAGGAAGGGGGCAAGAAGAAATCTAACTGGCTCCACAAGAAACTAGGAGGGACTACGAATTGTAGGTGGGTCAAGAAAATTCGTATAAAAGGCAACGCTACATCATATGAATGATGAGTAAAATCAGTAATTATCATTAGTGATACACATACGTGCTTTTACGCTACCACTCTGTCTGTCTCTCTCTTTCGCTCTATCAACTAGTCATTCGGCAGTTTAAGTAAATATTATTAATTATATTATTGTGAAATTTACCAGTGTCCCATATCACTAAACATCCGTGCACATTTTCAATTCAACAAAAAAAAAAAAAAACCATGGCGCAACAGCCCCAAAGGACCCGACGGGCGATTTGAAGAGGATCTGTATAGTACAGACATGCCGCAGTTCCCACGCGTTTAGTTCCGGCCTTCGCTACCTAGGGCGCTACTAACTGTAACTTCCCCATTTTCATCATGATACTGGTCAGCACCGGACGGGTTGCCTTCACGGTAATCGAACCCTGAAGCAGTAAACCACCGCTTGAGATTCAATCCACAAAAGAACTGTTTAAAAATTTAATTTCATCTAAAGTTGTTTTCGCACTTCGGACAGATGGAAGGGGTTTTATTAATACCGAAACGGAATTGCAAATTTTGAGCTTCCTACGAATTTTTCATTTTCGAGATATTTTTGTTCATATACATACTACTTACAACCCCTCCTGACCCTTCCTTATAAATTTTCTCCCTACAGAGGCCATAAACTTATATTTTCCGTATACGAAACGAACGGTTAACATTTAAACGAAATGAGACAATACTTTCTAGAGAATATAATATATTAAAAGACAATTAATTAAGTGCTTGGAAACAAAGTCAATATCAAACAATTGTGAATGAGTAAACATTCCTTTTCAAAGCTATTTGATTTGTAAATGAAAACCAAAACCTAATGCTAATCAATTAAAAACATTTGCAAAACTGAGGAGTTTTTGCTTAATCATTTTATTGTTTCAATAAAAAAAAAACAAAAAAAAAAGCAATTTATTAACCTAAATATATATGGTTTTAGCCAGACGGTTTTTATAAATAACAAAATGTAAAAAGCATTACAAATAAAATATTATAAAGATGATGCCAATGCCTTAGTCAATAGAAATATGTTTTTTAGAAGCAACAAGTGTTATATGAATTGTGTCAAAATATAGTCAATATTTTTTATTTTCTATAAGGTTATTATATTTTTGTGTATGTTTATGTGTTTTTCCCTCTATACAGCTGTATCTACTCTGTTAGTAATATTATACATCTAGATAGAATTTTTTATTTCTATAAGAATTTTTAATTTTAAAATTTTAGTCATTCTTTCTTTTTAATTTTTAATATTTCTTTTATGCTTTAAAGTATGGAAATATGGAAATTCTCTTACGGAATTAATCACAATTTACTGATAATTTTTTGTTTTTCATCTGAGTATGATTGTGTGTGCAGCCCCCCCCCTCCGATTCCAGTCCAACAAAATTTCTAGTGGCACATTAATTTTAAACCTACTCACAAGTCCACCATTACTGTCATAAAATGGATTTTTTTTTTGGAAAAAGATTTCAAATTTTCTAAAAAAATCCACCCTCCCTCCCCCCATCCACCAGCAAAACTCAAAAACCAATTCTGTTAAGTTGCAATTTCGATAAGGCCGATTTTCTACAAATGCATTGAATTCTGATAATGCTACTAATTTATTGTAATATTAGATTGGTAATAAGACTATATAATAAATTGTATAGTAATTTCCTCAACGTTGTTGTAGAATTCAATTCAATTCAACAACCATGAAACGGGAGCTCATACTAAATACTATTTCGCTAGTACCTTCGGGCTGCCATCAAAAGGAAGAGAGAGAACACTTTGCCGTATTGAACAAAAATGTGGCTGCACAACTTTATTGCGCTGCTATGCACACAGCATGCCGATCAGTCCGTAGATATATATTTTGACAGGTGATTGGAAAGTCTTGAATCATTAGCCCAAATTGTAGCTGGTGTCCTGAATAAACATGCAAACATAATACACTCAATCCAATCACACTTCCCACCAAAGAGGAAACCGTCATGCAACCATCAACAAGATAACTGTAATAAAGTCGTCTATCAACGATATAAATGAGAATTTAGAATCCCTAGGGAGTCCAACATAATCGACTCCGCCAAAATCGTCAGGTGTTGACGGTCTATCCCGACCTCGTCAAAAAATTGACCTGTCAACCTCGGTATAGTGCCTCGGGATCCAAACCACAGACCGCGGACACGGAATTCTCTCTCACCATACCCATCGCGGAACCTTTCTTTATAGTACGCTATACATTTACTGTATATGCTCCGCTTCTCGTTATCAATTTTCTCAGCCTGGTCATCACTGTTATTCTCAAACCGAATAGTGGGATCTATAATCCAGGCAAGCTTCTTATTCGGATGGAAGGCAACGATGTCGGCATACCTGGTCATCATCAACCGCGTATACCTCCTCAAGGCACGTGTAGCCCTTCTCAGCCATAAGCTCCATGACCCTATGCTTGGCGATTTTCTACAAATGCATTGAATTCTAATAATGCTACTAATTTATTGTAATATTAGATTGGTAATAAGACTATAATAAATTGTATAGTAATTTCCTCAACGTTGTAGAATTCAATTCAATTCAACAACCATGAAACGGGAGCTCATACTAATACTATTTCGATAGTACCTTCGGGCTGCCATCAAAAGGAAGAGATATACTAATCCCTGTCGACAGTTCAATGGCTATCTTGCTGAGTTCATGGCAGCGTGCGCGCATCCTAATGATAACTTCCGTGAGTTCCTAAGTGATGTCAAGCGGATTTATAATCCTGAGGATTGAAGTAAATTTTCAATATCGCATTTAGTTGTTTGTGGTTGCATCCGCAGAGCTAGGAAGCATTAGGTATATTTAGGGTGTTAAAAAAAAAAAAAATTGGAATATAGACAGAAAGTGATCCAAACGTGTACGAATTGGACTGATGTGGGGTATTTTTTTTTTTCTAACATGCTTCAGTGAGGAGGCGTAGTCCCCCCCCCCCCAGAATGATAGGTGAGTGTCATGGGGGCGGAGATGCGGAGGTAAAGCCAGCCATTAACAATTATATAACAAAAAATGCTTTTTTAAAAACGGAAATGACATTAAGTATAAAATATAGTTTAAATAATGGATATAGTTACACAAAAACAACCTGTAGAATGCGCTAGGGTGCTATTCTCTACTTTTACCCATATTTTTTCATGATGTAGGAACAATAGAATTAGTGATACTCTCTCAAATCTCAGACATTATCCAAGTTTTTCCTATAATTGACAATATTCTATCATAAAGCAAAAATCTTATTTCAACCTTTCAGGAGTCCTTGGAGAAGCAATTTTTACAATTATTATGAGAAACGTTAATAAACTGGGAGGAAATTGGCGAACAATAGATTAGATTAGATTAGTTTGGGGAGGGCCACGCCTCATTCCACCGCGACCTACATTAAGAAGTCTATTGTGGATCCCCTGAGTTTATCCTTCCACATCCTTCAGCTTTGCTCTCTTAATCAGGCCTAGCAAAGCTGAAAGTGGCTCCGTCATGAAGCTCGTGGCTATGGGATTACTAGTCCCCAGTTGAAGAAACCTTTTCTTGCCAGTCCGGCACACTCACAAAAGACGTGCACCGGGGTTTCCTCCTCGTTCCTGCAGAAACGGCATAATGCGTTGTCTGCAAGTAATAAATGGTGCATGTGCCTATTCAGCCTACAATGCCCTATTAGTAAACCCACTATTAGCCTTATATCCCTTCGGCTATGGCCCAGTAGGTCCTTGGTAAATTTAGTTTTGCCTGCCTCTGCCCTGACGTACTTTCCCACCCTCGCAGACGCTGGTCTTCTATCCATTCCTTGTTAGAAGCATGAATGAAGCTCCTGGGCAACCCGCTGAAGGGCTCGGGGCCTATAAAGGTATCCTTCGAGCTTTCCCGCGCCAGGCTGTCCGCTCTTTCGTTGCCAAGGAACCCCGCATGGCCCGGCACCTATGCGAGTGTCAGCTTATTCCGAACACCTACCTCGGTTAGGGCAGAAAGGCAGTCCCACACCAGTCGGCGAACAATAGATTATTCATAAAACTGTAGCTTTCATGGCTAGCAAAGAATAAAGCGAGATAAATTGATTACTTGCGGCGACGAAGATTAAAATGATTTCAAATATGAATTATTTTCAACCACATCAAATATTAATTATGTAATTACGAAAACTGGTATCTCTAGAAAATAGCGTGCTAAATGTCGAAACTTCGAGGTAAATGAAAAACAATAAACTAAACATGATTTTTTTTAAAGGCTATTTCTTGTTCTCGTTGCAATTTTCTTTAAACTCCATATTTCTTGGGAAAATTAAATTTGTAGGGGTTCTGAGGAAATTGCAACGTTAAGCTTTCCTCTAATACACTACTTCAGTGCATTATCATTTTTTGAAATATTTTTCCGGAAAAATCCTTATTTTGGTGCTTTCTAGCGGATATGTCCGTTAGGTTGAAATTTAAATTGCCGCTACGAGTTTTAAAAGATAAGATAGAGGGCGCTCGCATACCAGATACACTCAGTTATCCTTCTTTTATGTAAGCCCGTCTAAATAAATTGCTGGACAAAAGTTTTGCATAAAATTTCAAAATGTTTTAATTTGAAGTTACTGTCTACTACTGTACTTTTTTTTTGTGGATTACTTATGAATGGACTCTGATCCAGAAGAAGAAATAAGAGACTAAACCATTTGTTTATGTTTTTAAATGACTAATTCTCTGAACTCTGGAAAACATGATAATAATCTTAGTTCATCACTTTCACTGCTTGTGGTACTTTCTCTCTCCTACATACTTTTGTTTAGTTTTCTTATGCTTTTTTTTTTCTTTTTGCTTTTTATTCTTAACATGTCTCTTCATGATCATTATTCCGAAGAAAATGCAGTAGGTGTGGTGTCATTGCATGAGGAAGGGCTAAATCAAGAAACAATTGCTCACAGGCTACGAATGAGCCAATCCTTTTTCTCAAGAATTTAACACGCATAGGGAGAGACTGGTAGCTACTCCCGATGGTAATTTAAGGGCCGCTGTATAAGTACAACCCGGGCAGACGAGAGATTTATTACTAGGTTTGTCACTAGTAATCAATTACGTCACTTGATCGCTGATGTCCGTAATGTCCATATTTCAAGTAGGACATGAAGCTTGTGAGAGATTGGGAGATGGCGGAACTAGTCCCGAAGGCAAACCAACCATCCCCCGCCCACATAACAGAGACAACTTGGACCTCTGTCATCATCATTACGAGTCCTCAGCCCCCACGAAACCTTTCCTCAACTCGTGAAACAGAGCAAGCTCTGCCGGGCTGATTCACGATCCCGTGGTA
>JAAEAF010010403.1:0-37503 GCA_011037195.1 Triatoma infestans
AAAAAGGAAAGTATTCCAAAGTGCATACAATGTCTATTAATGCAGCTTTAACCTAATAATTATGTTTTCTTTTCTCTTGGCTATTTTTTTTTTTTTTTGTTACACTGTTTCTGTTCATAATAAATATGTGTGCCTCGTTCATGTGATTGACAAAAACAATCACTTTGCTAAAAATCTGGTGTTTATATTCTACGACTCGATGATCGAGAGGTTTTCTATTTTAAATTTCTCCTAAAATAAATCTTATAGAAAAAAAAATAATTGGAGTGCAATACTCACAAAACTTTCTCTTACTGATGTTTTTATTATTATTATTATTATTATTATTATTATTATTATTATTAAGGCGCGTCAATATTTTTATGGTCATTTGCGCCCGGAGCTTCTCAGTGCACTGCCGGCCTCCGGGCAGCGTTCTCTCGTTACAGACAACACTGTCCAACACCGGACAGTGAGCTGTAGGGGCTCCTAGGAAGAAAAAAATCTAGGCAGCTCAGCTGGACTGGAACCCGGGTCCTCCGCGTGGGAGTCCAGTGCACTAACCACTGAGCTAATCCCTTCCCTTCCCTCTTACTGCTGTTAATACAATAATTATAAAACTGCCAAATTTTCTTTAAACTACAAATATTTTTCGGAGCTTCAACATAAATAAAGTAGGGCAGGGTACAATGCAGGTAGGCATATTTCTAATGCATATTAATATTGTATAGGTGACTAAAACAATACATTGACTTAAGTGGAATTTTTACAGAAAAGCCTTAACTCTACAGTTTTGTCTCAGTATTACCCCCAAAAAATCTATTTTCTCTAGAAAAAATTAAAGTCTCACTTCTGGTTTACGGGTTTCTAGTACATGGAACTTTCGTTTCTATATTGGAGGAAACCTGCCTTTTGAGATATATTGTTCACATAACCACTCAAATATAAAACCATTTAACTCAAAACAATTTTCAACGAACTTATAAATATTAAATTATATTTAATCATCTGAAAAAAAAAACTGTTCACCGAAAAAAACACTTCCTGTCAATCGATTTTCCTCTAACTTGGAATTTTGCCAACATATTCAAATGTAATTAAATCGATATAGTAATCGAGACAAAATCGTATGATAATCTAAATTAGTATTTTATAGGAAAAGTAACTGAAACCCCTTTCCCAATACTTCTTTAAATGAATTTTTCCAGTAGAAATATATCAAATAAAAGTTTTTATAACCCCATTATAGTTGTAGTTGATACATCAAGCTTTTGGAGAACATCATTGAAGCCATTTTCGAGAAAGTTGTAAACAAAAAAAAAAAAAAACTGGTGTGAAACACTCACACAACTTTCCCTTACTCCACTTCCTAAAATTATAATTGACAAATTTTATATTTTGTGTACCAAATTTAATGAAATTCGTCGAAAACTGAAAAAAAAACTGCTTAGTAAAAAGCGCACTTCCGGTTTACTAATTTTCTTGAAACTCGGAATTTTGGCCATCTTTTTATTTCTAATTAATTATGTTTGGATGATAGAATTGTATAATCTATTATCCAATTATACTTTATCAACTATGATAACATTTTAGAGAAAAACATACCCCCACCCTCCCCTAAAAGTGCCCTTAAATGAATTTTCCCAGCAAAATGTTTCAAATAAAAGTTGTAGCTCTTTGTATGTGTAGTTTCCCAAAATCGTCGGACCCTTTTTTGAGAAAATCGCAAAAACGAAAAAAAAAAATAAACTAGTAAAGTTGTACTTCCGGTTGAGCAATTTTGACAGATAACGTACGGCCAGATTGCTTGGTGATACCTAAACGGAATATCATGTTTCAACTTTCTAGGATTTCTCGTTTTTGAGCTATGCGGTTGACACACACACACACATACACACACATTTGCTGCTAAAAATCACTTTTTTGTACTCAGGGGACCTCAAAACGGATATTTCCGGTGAAAACTCGATATCAAAAATTTGAGACGATTACAATAATTCCTCTTACTAGAAGTAAGAGGAAGTAAAAACTGAAAAATCCTTCCTTTAAAGTGGTACTTCCGGTCGAAGAATTTTAGCAGATAACTTCCTGTCTGATATCATGATTTTTATACAAAAATGAATGTCAATTTCTAATTTTCTGCAATTTTATATATATATATATCTATATAGATAGTATATATATATATTTTTTTACACCACACATCTCCACACACAAATAGTGAGTGCGCGAGAGAGAAAAAGACCGACCATTTTCTGAAAATCTCCAAACATGTATTTCTGGTGAAATCTCGATTTTTTATTCTCGATAGTAATACTTCCTCTTACAGTAGTCAGAAAATGTAAAAATATGACACGATCTCCAATACTTTCTAATAAGATGGCAGCGCTAATGACCTGAGAAGTCGATGGTCCAAAAATAAAAATAAAAATAAAAGTAAGAAGATCAGGCAGCCAAAATGTTCTGACTAATATACTGGTTTAATTTACCATTGGTGAACATAACGGCTGGCATTTAACTTTCAAGGAAGCGGGATACAATTTCGTTAACAAGTCTTTTATAATATTTTGTTCATCTTTAAAGATCATTATTTTGTTAGCAACTTAACTGAACGTTTTGAACAAACTAAATATGAAAATATTCACAGCTGCAGTTTATCAAGAAAGTAAAATGCATTACTTAATGATAATAAATCACTTAGACAAGTTACCCAGTGTGCTTGGGTCCCTGTAACTAAAGGGCAATGAACACACACCAGGGAAGACGTATTAAGTTAACTAAATTTAACTTTACTCCTCTGAACTCTAACTGACTTGAGAAATATTTCAATGTCTCCTTGTTTTATTTGTAACATCATTGTAACCATCCAAGCTATGGTTAAAACCTTTAAATTTTAGAAGATTTTATATTCGTTCAACTGTTTTAATTCAAATACAAATTTTGTAAAAAAATCTGGTGTATTCACAGGACTTTCCATTACTGCCATTTACATAGTATATAATTGACTAATCTCTTCAAATATATAATTCTTACTAGTTGCCTTCAATTATAATGAATTTTGGAGAATGTAAACTTTATATAACGACTATTTGAGGAAAACATAGCCCCCACCCCTCTCCAAAACCTCTCTTAAATGAATTTATCTGGAAAAATTTGTTTAATAAAAGTTATAGCTGTTTATGTGTGTAGTTAATATTCCAAGTTTAAAGGAAATTGTTGAGCCATTTTCGAGCAAATCGCAGAAAACTGAAAAATTCCATTCATCGGGTCTGTTGAATGAAAAAAAACTTTTACGTTTAAAGTAATAACTTGTAAAGGTAAGTTAATACTTTTAAATGCAAGATATTACTTATTTGTCTTTGAATAAAAGTTAGCTCTTTCTTAAAAGTTAATACTGGAAAAACATTCTGAAATTTAAGAATTGGCTTGTAAGTGTTTACATATACTTATAAGTATTTACTTTTAATGAGTAATACTGAATAATTCCTTACTTTTGTTTTGAGGATTTTTAAATGGACGTAATTAACCATGGAGCAATTCCATATCCACTATTTCCGAGAAGGCAAAAATTACCTTGAAATCTGGCTGTAATTTGATATATTGAACTTTCTGTAATCGTGAACAGGCCACTGAGTGTCCCACACTTATAATCACTTCATTCGCATCACAAGTTACTTGTACATTTATGCTAACAAATCCTTTTCTATTAATAAATTCGTCACCAAAATCTGAAGGTTTTTTTTTAAAATATGGACATGAGTGCAATCCAGTGCACCGATGACTGTACTTATTTGAAATCGATTTGACCATTTCATCTTTTGCTTCTTCCATGCCTTCCAGATCAGACGGGAACCTCATCCACAAATAGGCTTTTTCAAATATTCTGTCAGCAACATTATTTATCGTTTTACATACCGTCATGTGGTGAACGCCGAAATCTTCAGCAATACCTGTTTTGAAATCCGGTATCACTAACATATCGCAGAAATATCTCCATCCTTTTGTCCGAGAGCTAAGTGCACCTCCTCTGGTTTCATCTAGTTGTGGTAAAAAAATGATCTGAGAGGTAGTCTCTACTTTCCCTCTCAAAACGCAATAAAACCTTAGATTTACTGGGACCTTGTAGTGTTTAATATTACGAACATTTATGAAGTCTACCATGGTTAAAATATAAGAAAATTATTTAGAACAACCACTCTCCTGGCAAAAAATATGCGTTGGAGTTACCTTAACAAACATCCAGTTAATACAACCAACAAGTGTGAGTAACAAGTAACACAAACATTACGTTGAAGTGAACTCTCTACACGAACTTGGTTAATTTGCTCTGACGATGGATGAAAATCCGAAACCGGTCAGGAAGAACATAAATATGCATGCTACGACGGATAAAATACCAGATCCAAATACTTACTGCATTTAAGGGTATTCTTCTTTTTATTCAATTAAGAAGAAGTAAGTACTGGAAACAGTGGCGGCTCGTGACTTGGATATGTGGGGGTTCAACTTTTTTTTTTTTAAACACTTACATTACCTATCATAATTAGTAGCTTGGCTAGTTAAAAATCACGAAGTAAGCCAGGAGCCAGGTAAAAACTTGAGTAGATGTAATTTGCGGATTCTGGCGGCAAAATTTCTGAGCCCCAGGCACTTATGAATTTACGCCTGAAGGCAGGGGTCTGGCGCGCGGCTACAAAATTACGATGAGACCCCCATCTGATTTATAACCAGGGAAAAAAAATATTTTTGAGCCGGGAGATGGCATGCGAGACATGCGGCTACGTTTTGAAAAATCTAGCTTGAAAACAATCTAAGGTAAAAAGAATATTTTTGAGCCGGGAGATGGGCATGCCTGACCTGCGGCTACGTTTTGAAAAATCTAGCTTGAAAACAATCTAAGGTAAAAAAAATATTCTTGAGCCGGGAGATGGGCATGCCTGACCTGCGGCTATGTTTTATAATATTTAGCTTGAAAACAGTCTAAGGTAAAAAAAATATTTTTGAGCCGGGAGATGGGCATGCCTGACCTGCGGCTATGTTTTATAATATTTAGCTTGAAACATTTTAAGGACTTTAATAATATTTTTGAGCCCGGGAGATGGGCATGCCTGACCTGCGGCTATGTTTTATAACATTTAGCTTGAAAACAGTCTAAGGTAAAAAAAATATTTTTGAGCCGGGAGATGGCATGCCTGACCTGCGGCTATGTTTTATAATATTTAGCTTGAACATCTGAGTCCATATAACATCTTTATAGAACTGAGTCCATATTTTATGGACTCTATTCATGTTTACACTTACATACATACATACATACATAACCAAATGTCATGTAAACAAAACATAATAAATAATTTATATAGAACTGATTTGTAAGATAAACATAAAATAAACAAGTTTTCTTTTTGAAATAATTGTTTTATTATGACTACCTTATTGACAACAGAATTAAATACATAAAAATACACAAAGTATTGAATATCAAAAAAATATTAAAGTCCTTAGCTAAATATTATAAAATAGTAGCCCTCGACTTGGATGACAGTTCACGGCTCAAAAACATTATTAAAGTCCTTAAAATGTATTTTAGCTAAAATATTATAAGTGTAAACATGAACAAAAAATTGCAAAAAAGTAAAAAAATCAACTAGTAAAGTGGTACTTCCGGTTGAGGAATTTCGACAGATAACGTAGGGTCAGATCTCATGGTGATACCTAAACGGAATATTAAGTTTCAACTTTCTACGGTTTTTCGTTTTTGAGCTATGGTGTTCACATACATATACACACACCCGTGCACGCACACAGGCACACACACACACACGCACACAGAGAACATTTGCTAAAAACTTTTTTAACTCCGGGTAAGATCGGGTATGTTCGTTGTAGATCGTAAGTAATGTTCATCGCGCTTGTAACCCCTACTCTTTTTGAAAAAAGTTAATAAAAACATACACTTTTCTATACTAACACAAAGAAATTTTTTATATATATATATATACTAAATTCTCCAGCGCGACTCCCAACTGTGAACCCCCTGCTTCCTACTTTTTTATACATCTCCTGATACACATGCAATTCACTAAGTGTACAATTCATTGTACGAACATATTAAAGGAGCTCCTATACTGATATACGTTCCTATTCTTTTATGTCTGACTCTCCGATTGTACTACTTCTTTTTCATTTGTGACTTATACAAAATGAACTAATAATAAACTAACTAATATAAAAATGAAAATATTTTTTTTGAAATTGAAATATGAAAGAAAATAAAATCAAATAAGAAAATTTTGCTACTTTTTATTTAATTTTTTACTTTTTTTCTTCAAATAGTTGGGGGTTCAGTCGCGCAATCGCGAATACCAGTAGCCGCCACTGACTGGAAAAAATGTAAGTGAGGTCATACACTTTCAGCAATTACTTGAAACTGGATGAGTTTACTTAATTCTATAAGTAGACTCATTTATATGAACCAATCACTGACGTTTTATTCAATGCACATTAAGCAAATGCTTAAATAAGAGGAAGTATAAGCAAATACTTCTTTTTATTCAAGAGACCCAGTAAAGTGTTACTTCCGGTCGACCGATTTTGATCAAACTTTATAATCGGGCCTCAAGCTGCACATAAACTAAATATCACGTTTGAATTTTTTGCGATTTGTAATTTTTGAATTATCCTGACAACGCACACAAAAGATCAATTTCTAAAATTGTTTTTCCTGTCTCAGGGAGCCTCAACACTTGTGTTTCCGGTGAAAACTCTATATAGAAAATTTGACATAATGGCAATACTTCCGCTTACTGCTTAGATTTTTAAAAAATGATCTCTGTGTATGTATGTATGTATGTTTTCGTATGAATGAGGAATGTACTTATATAAACAGGATAGATTAAAAAATAAAAAAAAATCGCCTAAAGTTCGTCATACTTGACATTCTGTTTAAGTATCATCGTTGGAAGTTATGTGTCCAAAATTCCTCAATCAGAAATACCACACTATTGAATGTAATTTTTCAGTTTTTGCAATTTTCACCAAAAAAAAAACGGCTGCAACAATTTTCCTTAAACTAAATTCAAGAAGTCATTCTATGACTTTTATTTGTAATATTTTTCTGGGGAATTTCATTTAACGGATGTTTCCGGGAGATGTTTGATGGGTGAGGGGGTTGTGCTTTCCTCTAAAGTGCTATTTCCGTTTATTATACAATTCTATCATCTAAATAATATTAATTAGAATTAAATATGTTGTTGAAATTCCAAAATTGAACACAATCTGTTGACTGGAACAGCGACTTTATTAAACAGATGTTTCAGCTTTCTGCGATTTTCTCAATAAAGACAGCATCGGGTTTGTGTACTAACCTTATATAGAGGACCTATCACTTTTGTATTAACATTTATCCAAAAAATAAATTGATTTCAGAGCGGTCTTGGAGAGTTGGAAAGTCATGCTTCCCTCAAAAAGTCATTTAATTAAATTGTTTTTAGAGTCATCCTATATTTAACATTGAAGTTAAATAAATATTTAATAAAAAAAAGTATGTTTGAAGGAATTTTACAATAATAATAATAATAATAATTATGAAATGTAATGGGATCCTCACGAATCTTAAAAAATTTCTAATTATTCGGATCCCATTACATTCGAATACTTAACATTCGGTTCCCAGGACTTGAAAATTGCAGTAAGTTATGTGTGTTTCAATATCAGATTTTTTTTTTTTTTTTTTTTTGCACATTAAGAATAACCGTGGGAGCGAAATAAAAAAAAATTCGACAGTTCATAATTGTAATATTTTTCAAAGTAAATTCAGAGTAAAAGTTCTAGAGCAGATAAACAGACAGACAGGGAGAGAGCGTGGTGTGCGTATGCGTGGCTGCAGTTAGATCTCACCTTATGACGACGACCCATATAACACTGCACTCGACCACTTTCTGTATATAGTTGGTGGTGGTAGTAGTAAGTGTATAGTTAGTAGTGGTGGCAGTGGCTGGCTGCACCTTCACTGCCGCCGTACAGTCCAAGCTAAAAGTTTCTATTTATGCCTAAAAAAAACAACAAAAAACAAAACAAACAGCCCATCTATGAGTCATTACAATTTCCTTTCTGTTAATTGCATAACAGCCAAATGTTTATTGTTTGATTGTATTTTATTAAAATTCTTCATTTATTTTGATTTAATATAAATATATCTTGATTTTTTAAATATAAATTCCAGAACTGTGTGAAATGAAACATTTGTACACTATTTATGGCTGTAATTTTATCATCACCATCTGGTATGTTATACTTTGGTGACGAATGTTTTTCTGTGAATGAAATGATTAGGAGGAGGAGGAGGTATAGTAGTTGTGTTATAGTAGAATAACAAAACATTGATGGGAGTTTAATATACTTTTCTCCTTTAATATCTTTTTACCTTTAAACGGGAATGTCATTTCTTATTTATCTTTATTTGTATTCACATATGGAACTCAAAAGTCTTTCTCTTACTCCTTCTTAATATAGTTATATATAAAATAACAAATGTTCATTAAATTTTAAATTTTGCTCGTTTGTCGTACGTAACACAAATATGCAGGTGTTGGGGGAACAACTGCCAACCTACGCGAAAAGAGACAGATAGAGGAATAGTTTCATTATAGTGAAGCCAATAATATAATTTTATTTACAACTTTGAATTTTAAAGTCAGAACCCCCCCCCCCCAGATAATTTGGCCATAAAAAATGTTACAAACAGAAATGATAGATTTATACGTATTTGTGCAGTTACTATTTATTCCACGTTTAAAGGAAATCGTTATAGCTATTTCCAAGAAAATTCCCAAAACTCAAAAGACCAATTATGTAAAGTAGGACTTTCCAATTAACCAATTTTCTTCAAATTTGGAATTGTAGTAATGTTTCTCATGTATATTAATATTATAGAGGTGGCCAACAATACATTGTACTGAAGTGGTATTTAGTGGAAAGCTTAACGCCGCCACAGTTTCCATAGAAATTTCCACGTAAATGAATTTCCCGGAATAATGTTTCAATTAAAAGTTGTAGTTTATTATATAGGTATACCAAGTTTAAGGTAAATTACAAAAAAAGATAATAATAATAATAATAATTGAGTAAGCTATTATTTTTACAGCAATACGTCTGTCTGCCTGTTTTTTATTTTGTTTGTATGTGTGTTTGTATTATGTGCTATTACTACCAGTATATTGTAAATATTCATTTCTCTATTAATCTTCAATATTCTTCTCTGTGTTACTTTGCAAAATAAAATAAAAAATCTGGCGTGAAACACACCCAACTCTCTTACTCCAGTTTTCAAAATTGTTGACAACAAACTTTATAGTTAGTTTTATCAAAATTTAATACAGTCGCTGTTTCTAACGAGAAAATCACAAAAACTGAAAAAACTGTTCAGAAAAAACGCACTTCCGGTCTTCTGATATTCTTCAAACTCGGAATTTCAATAGTATATATCTAATTTTAATTAATATTATTTATATGACAGAATTGTATAGTAAACTGAAATAGTACTTTAGAGGATAACCTAACCCCACATCTCCCCCAAAACTGCCCTTAAATGAATTTTCCCGAAGAAATGTTTTAAATAGAAGTTGCACCTCTTTGTATGTGTACTTGATGTACCAAGTTTCTAGAAAATCGTCGGAGCAGTTTTTGAGAAAATCACAAAGAAGTAAAAAAAATAACTGGTAAAGTGGTACTTCCGGTTGAGTGATTCTGATCAAAACATTATTGTCAGGTCCCCTGGTTGAAACATAAAGAAAATATCAAGTTTGAACTTTGTGCGATTTACCGTTTCTGAGTTTCCGTTGACAGACAGACAGACAGACAGAACACAAACACACACACACAGACCATTCACTAAAACCATTTTTTCCGTACTCAGTGGACGTCAAAAACATGTATTTCCGGTGAAAACTCAATTTCAAAAATTTGACACGCGACCACAATACTTCCTGTTAGTAAAAGTAAAAATAAATGTAACTCTTTATATATATATATATATATATTACACATTGCTACTTTAAAGAAAATCGTTGGAGCCAGTTTCGAGAAAATACCAGAAAACTGAAAATACATTACAGTAAAAACGCACTTCCGGTCATCCGGATTTTTTTTCAAACTCGGAATTTCAACAGCATATTCAATTCTAATTAATATTACCTAGATGACAGAATTGTATAGTAAACTGAAATAGCACTTTAGAGGAAAACCTGACCCTACCCCTCCCCCAAAACTGCCCTTAAATGCATTTTCCTGGAGAAATATTTCAAATAAAACTTGTAGCTCTTTGTATGTGTACTTGATGTACCAAGTCTCTAGAAAATCGTCGGAGCCATTTTTGAGAAAATCGCAAAGAAATAAAAAAAAGTTCTAGTAAAGTGGTATTTCCGGTTGAGGAATTTTGACAGTTGACCCACTGTCGGATCCCATGGTGATACCTAAACAGGAATGTCAAGTTTGAACTTTCTACGATTTTTCGTTTTTGAGCTATGCTGTTCACATACACCCACACAGACCATTTTCTAAAAACCAATTTTTTGGACTCAGGGGGTCCACAAAACGTGTATTTCCGGTGAAAACTCGATATCGAAAATTTGACACGATTACAATACTTCCTCTTATTAAGAGTAAGAGAAAATAAAAATTGAATTTGTTAAAAAAAAATTTGGAATAAGGGGGGTTTTGACAACAATAGCATGTAAGCTTTTCTGTAAAGTACCACTTCAGTATAATACATGGTTCTACCAACTATATAATATTAATATATGTTAAAAGCATTGATAGAATTCCAAATTTGAAGAATATAGATTGACTGAGTTTTGGGAGACTGTAGTTAGGTTTCAAATTTAAGCAGCACAAGCTTTGTTGGTTTTGACAGAGGGCAATCCATACAATTCCGCTTATGTGTACAAATATAACCTCTAACACTTTTTTTATGCCAGTCCAACTAAACATTTCAAAACCTTGAAATTTTGAAGGTAATTTGTTAATAAAAGTATATTAGTTGTATTAAGAGAATGTTATGTGAGTGTTTCACATCAGATTTGCTGGAATTGAGTCTAAGTATACATAAAACTTTATTTTATTTATAAGTTGTAATACGTGATTAATAAGCTGTTGTTTTACTAATAAAAAATAAAAAAAATTATATTTCGAAACAGTCAGTTTTATAAAAGTAGGTAAAAGTGAAGGATATATCACAGCGGCAATGTTCTGCTTTCTCCAAAATGGAATAAAAATAAAGAAACATACTGACATGTATGTTTTATGTGAAATCGTGGTTAAGTGCTCGGTTATTACATTACATACTTGTACTTATTAATCTGATCTAGTTTATATTATGGCTAGATACATTCATTGATACTTATAGCTTTTTCTTATTAAATTGCTTTTGTATTCCTTGATTGAATGATTTTTTTCAAGTTGTGCAGTTTTTTCTTTAATTGGGCAAATTTTGTGAAATTTTTGAAATTGATTTTTTTTTGAGATTTTCTGAGTACGAAAAAAATGCTTCAAGATTATGTGCTGCGTAAGTGTGTGCCTAACAGCAGGCTCGGGACCAATGAAAGGAAGAGATGCGCCTAATTTGGCAAACATGTCTACCTCCTCATATCCAAAGATCACCATATCCAGTCCTTTTCCAGTTTTCTAGACTGGAACGCTCCAGTACTAACTTGATTGAAGACACATGTACTCAGCATCTTCAACGCAGCTTGACTGTTCATGCAGATGCAAAGATCTTTTAAATTAGTAAAATTCAACCTGGAAAACGGTGATCCATTTATCAAGAGATATTGCCAAATGATGACCTGCCTCAAAACATACCGCAGCTCCAGGCCGGCCATCCATTCGGAAACCAGCCATTGTAACCTCCTGAGATAATTATCAGGTATCATACCATACGGACCCAATCTTAACCAATCTTCGCTAGAATATAACCTGATAATGTAAGAATCATCGAAAAGAAAAATCTTCAACATTCTTCTATCAGAAGGAAAACTTCTATTCGAGACCAGAGACCAGTAAAACCATGTCGCGATTGAATGAATATATCGCTTACACAACCAAAAACCTGTCTGTTCTAAACAGTCCAGGTTTTTCAATCTCCACAAAGTGCAATGGGATTCTAACAAAGACTACATAGCAGCAGTTGGTGTGATCCGCAAGACTTGGAAGTGAAGAGACACATGAATTCAGCGCCTTCAATGTCAGATGCAAACACCTTTGAAATAAGTGTTATCTATCTATCCGATCATCCAAAATACAACTAAGAATAACATAAAACTCAGCCTGGAAAACAGTGGTCCATTCATCAAGAGATGAGCCAGCATTGAATATTCTCATGGGTCAGTCTAGCGGGATAACAGTTTTAAACTTCTTCCGACATTTCATTTTTGAATTAAAATTTTTTTCACTTCACAAATATGTATTTCCGTTAAATACTCAATCTGAACTAACGGTTAATTCCTTTCTAAAGTAGTGGATGCAAATAAAAATTTATTTTACACAAACAAAGAATTAAAGTAAATACAAATAAATAGATAAAGACGAGTAAAAAGTAAATCTTTTCCTACATTCGGTATATTATGTATTTTTAAAATAAACACAGACTGTCATTTCTCTTTTATCTTACAGGAAAAGAGAAACATATGTTTACTTACACATATGTTGAGGTTAAAAATATTATGTTACCTTCCTTTTTGGTAAGGTTAGTTTAGTTTGGTGTAACTACGGTTATTACATATGAGCTGTCTTATGAGTAGTATAATACATAATGTTTTTAGTTGTTTTTTTTCTTAAATAAGGATCTAGAATTATTGTTTGAGGGGGTCTTATTCAGCAATTAATGGTTTTTTAATTAAAACAATAAAGCAGTTATGATTGTTTTTCTTTCTCTTACTCCTTAGTTAGAGGAAGTATTGAGATCGTGTCAAAATTGACTGATTTGTTCAGACTGTTGTCAAACTCAGGTGGGTTAAACTCGGGTCAGGATTTATGTTCTAAACCCGGATTGTTGTTGTTTTTCTTTAGAATAGCTATATGAGATCAGTAGCGTTTGGCCCCTCCCCACCGACCAATAATAATTCGTTTGAAATCATTAGGTCATCCGATAAGGATGTTTCACTAAAAAATTGATGCTTCTAATTATTACTTTTCAAACGGTTTTCTTTCACTTTTCCACGATTTTCGGAAACATGAATTTCATTAAACTTCCATACTTACTCACATCTGTAAACAGGCTAATCACCGAAAACAAAGTTTTTAGAAGATTAGATATCCTGAGGAGTGATGGTTAAAAATTCAAATCCATCTGGTGTCGTTTTAAAATTCTCTCTACTTGGGATAGAATTTAGACTTCAGTGAAGTTTACATTGTGTAAGTTTGAGTGAATAAGTGTGATGGTCAGCGAAAGTTTGCCTAAATCCAAGAAGTTGCACACATTAACTACCTCTGTGCATCATGATCTGTGTGAAGTGTTTGGGGGGGGGGGATATTCGCAAGGACTTCAATATCCATGGAGAAAAGTATTGGCCCTCTGCCAAGCTCAAAGATTCAATTTTTCCGGAACTGTCAGAAATTCCGGAAATTTTCGAATCTTCTCCAAGAAAAGTATATTTAAAAGTGTTGCTGAAGGTCGGAAAGCCATATCTATCCTGAATCCAGAGTTATGAAGCAATAACATTAATAAAATAAGTATATGACGTATAGATTAAAAGTATAATGCTCTGTGGATGTGAAACATGATCAATTGGATCGCAAGAACAGAAAAAACTGGTAGCTACTGAAATTGACTTCTGGCACAGATCCGCGAGTAGTCCCGATGAGTAAGAGTAACAAATGACAAGTTTCGGGAAATTATGAATGTCCAGAAGTCGATACTAGAAGATATGGATGAAAGAAGACTTCATTGGTATGGCCATGTTGAAAGAATGGTTCTAGAAAGATGGAATGAGGAAGAGAGATTGATCGAGACTTGTTTGGAAGTCATTAATCAATAAAGCTATAGCAGCAGGGTGCGGATTACTGCAGAAGGATTCTCGGAACAGGTAATTGCTAGAAAAATGAAATATTTGGTGAGGAATCTTCCAGTTGTGGGGAAACTCTTCAAAAAAAAAAAAAAATTAAGATTTCCAAATCTGGCACATCTATGAAATTCAAAGAATCTCTCATAACAGAACCTGGACGTTTAGTAACAATATTTACATATAAACGTCCAGAAATTGTTAGGGTATAACAAAAATGACTTACTATTTGAGGTTTTAAGGCGATTACAGAAGGATCTATGAGTAGGGAACTCTGGCCACAAGTCACAGGACTTGGCGCTCACACATAAGCCATGATTCTGAGGTTTCAGATATCCAGATATGAGTAATATCTGTGTTAAATGGCATTATTCAATACTGAAAATTTCAAAACTTCTGGATAGTTGCGCACATAACTTGTGCCAGAATTCCCCTAAATAACATACTTCCATATTATTAAATATTTGGTAATATATTCAAATTTTTTTAAAATTTATCTAATTGGAAGTTGTGAAATTTAGTATAACTAAGTTAGATGTGTATTTTTATAATCGATTTTTTACTAGAACTATTTTTAATGTAAAATTAATTAGTAATAAAAAAAATGAGAAAAAAAGAGAGAGAGATCTTCCAAGAACATTAAAGTGTTACCAGGTGTAATTATCGTATTATTTTGATCATGTTGAGAATTAATTTACCATTAAATCTTTGAAACAGTATAGAAAGTAACTGACTAGTACAGGAAATATCCCGTTAAGTTGGGATATTAAGCCGATTTTATTGAATGATTAATATAAAAAAAAATTTATTGATAAGTAGATCTCAGAGTGTTTTTATTTTTGGAAATTATATCAATATTTAGAAGTTAATGTTATACATATATTTCTTTTTAATCAGACATTCCATAATGTTTAATTAAATCAATATTGTGAGGCTGTTATCAGTTTATATTATTGGCTAAGTATAGTTATAAGATAATATTCATTTTATTATTATAAAGATTGCTGTTGTGATAGAAATTTAGCTGGGATCGTATTGTGTTTATTTTATTACGTAATAAAAGTAAAAACAAAAAAATTACAGTAATTTTATTTTATTAAAAGCTTCTGGAAAAAAGTTCGTCTCTAGTTTCGATTTGATTAGTTTTATCGTTATTTTTACTTTTTATTCTAACTTCAGGGCTTTTTCTTCAGCAATATTGGCATCCCAAACAGTACACTAATAATTCCATGGACTCTTCCAGGCATTCGTACAATTCAGATAGTACCATTTAGGTTTAGCCTACTTAATAACACACACTCATCACCTCCAACAGCTAACTTTACACACACTTCCGATTTTTTTCGGAAATTTGGAATTATAACAATGTTCCGAATATACCTTAATATTATATGTGTTGTTAGAACGGTAAATTGCATTAAAGCGGGATACTTTAAAGGAAAAAATTTATCATTGCTGCTTCCCCAAAAGCCCCCCTCAAACAATCAATTGTCCTAGAAAAATGCATAAAGTAAAAATTGATAGGTATTTATGTGGGTAGAGGGTACAAATGGTTCCAAAGTATTTTTCTTTTTTTTAAACTTGATATATCAACTACACATACAAAGATCTACAACGTTTATTTGAAACATTTTTCCGGGAAAATTCAATTAAGGCACTTCCGGGGAAGAGGTGGGGTTAGGTTTTCCCCCTAAAAGTGTTATTTCAGTATATTACACAAGTCTATCATCTAAATAATATTAATTAGAATTAAATATGTTCTGAAACTCCCAGTTTGAAGAATATCGGATGACTGGAAGCGTGTTTTTATGGATAAGTATTTTCCAGTTTTCTGCTATTTTCTCTAAAACGGCTCTAACGATTTTCATTGAACTACACAATTTAAAGAGCTACAACTTTTATTTGAAACATTTCTCCTGACAATGTCATTTAAAGGCACTTTTGGGGGAGGGGTGGGGTTATGTTTTTCTCTAAACTGTTATCATAGTTGATAATACAATTCTACCATCCAAACAAAATTAATTAGAAATAAATAGATTGCCAAAATTCCGAGTCATGAAGAAAAAAATTAGTAAACCGGAAGTGTGTTTTTACTGAACAGTTTTTTTCTTTTCAGTTTTTGCGATTTTTCCCATAAAAACATCGACGAATTGCATTAAATTTGGGTATAGTAATTATAAAAATTTGTCAATTATAATTTTTCCCTTATTGCAGTAAGAGAAAGTTGTATGAGTGTTTCATACCAGATTATTTTGTTTGTTTTAAAAATTCTCACATTAACAAGGCACTAAGGTCTATCTATCAGTTTACTTGGAATATTTACATTTAATATACATATAAGTAGTGGCCCTGCGTATGTTTGTATCTCCATTACCTCCATACCAGGTAGATTAAAAATATGTACCTATATTCATAAAAAAAATCTGGTGTGAAACACCCACACAACTTTCTCTTATTCCAGTTTTCAAAATCGAAATTGACAAATTTTAACGTTAGTGTAGCACATTTAATGAAATTCGTCAGAGTTGTCGTAAATTGAAATACTGTTCAGTAAAAGCGCACTTCCGGTTTACTAATTTTCTAGAAACTCGGGATTTTGGCCATCTATTTATTTCTGATTGGATGGTAGAATTGTATAATTAACTACGATAGCACTTTAGAGAAAAACATAATTCCTCCCCTCCCCCAAAAACCCCCTTAAATGACATTATCAGGAGAAATGTTTCTAATAAAAAATGTAGCTCTTTATATGTATAGTGCACATTTCTACTTTAAAGAAAATCGTTGGAGCAGTTTTCGAAAAAATACCAGAAAACTGAAAAACATAATTCAGTAAAACCGCACTTCCGGTCATCCGATTTATTTCAAACTCGGAATTTCAATAGCATATTTAATTTTAATTAATATTATTTATACGATAGAATCGTATAGTAAACTGAAATAGCACTTTAGAGTAAAAACCTAACCCCACCCCTCTCCGCAAAACTGCCCTTAAATGAATTTTCCCGGAGAAATTTTTAAATAGAAGTTGCAGCTCTTTGTATGTGTGCTTACTTGATGTAACAAGTTTGTAGAAAATCCTCGGAGCCGTTTTTTAAGAAAATCGCAAAGAAGTAAAAAAAAAAAAACTAGTAAAGTGGTACTTCCGGTTGAGGAATTTTGACAGATGACCACTGTCGGATCCCATGGTGACACCTAAACGGAATATCAAGTTTGAACTTTCTACGATTTTTTCATTTTTGAGCTATTCTGTTCACATATACACAAACACACACACTCACACAGACCATTTGCTAAAAACCACTTTTTTGGACTCAGAAGACCTCAAAACGGATATTTCCGATGAAAACCCGATATCGAAAATTTGACACGATTACAATACTTCCTCTTATTAGGAGTAAGAGAAAGTAAAAAGTGTTAAAAATCGTTGGGATAGGCAGATAGGCAGAATAATCTTTCACTTGTTCTTATTTAATATTCTATATTAATCTACACTTTCGTCTACCTCCTGGGAAGATGTTAGACTGTAATATAATAATAATAATTCTATTTATTTAGATTTATATTTAATTTTGAAAAAAAAAGATAGTGTAACTATTAGAATCTTTGTTGTTTACTAGTTGACAAAAACTTTATTTATTTAAATAAATAATCTTTTATAAAGATTCAGAAAAAGAAGTATTTGTTAACAATCGTGACAAAATGAAAAAAATAATTTATTCATTAATTTTACAAATGGAGAAATGTTGTTGTTTACTCAAATGATGACAGCAGATTGTATTCACTCACCGCTATATATATATATTTGTCCCAGTTTAACTTTTTTTTCAAAGTAGTCGTTATCCAAATAAGTAAGTTATTCTTTATAATGGAGATGAGTTTGCAAGCAAAGTATCATTCATTTCTCAACTTCCTTTGGCAGTTATAATAAACAGATAATTAAGGGTATAATAAAACTGGTAACATGTTTGTGTGCTAATACTACCTGAGTTTTTATCACTTACAAAACCATCATTTTTTTTTTTTTGACAGACAATGGCAGTAATAAAATATATTAATATAAAACAAAAAATCTTATGAAAAACACATACGAATTTCCCTGAAGGCTAATACAGACAAATAAGAAGGTAGAAGTGAGAAGAGCCAAGCTACCAACCGAGGCAGGTACCGAATGATTACTTAGTAGAGAACGCCAATAATACTGAACCCAACACTTTTGAATTGTAACACTCAGATTTATCTGTGCAATATTAGTATTTTCGGTTTAAAGAAAATCGTCGCAAAAATATTAAAAAAAAAAAAAAATTCAGTAAAGTAGCACTTCCGTTTGATGAATTTTGCCGAAAACTTTCGTGTCAAATACGGTGTTAGTAAGTAAATACAGACATACACACAAATACAGACCATTCGATAAAAAAAGTAAAAAAAACAAAAAAAAAAACTATGTTTTATTACTCAGGTGACCTTAAACATGTATTTCCGGTGAAAACTCAATTTCGAAAATTTGACCCCATTATTGCCATACTTCCGCTTACTAGTAGTAAGAGGAAGTAAAGAAGATGCAATAATATTAAATTTTTTACGATTTAGTACACAAATAATCTTCCCTCGAAGTCTGCTAATGAGGATATATATTTATATATATAAAATCTAGTTGCATTAAAGGTTCATTCGCCTCTTTGCAACCTATTTATCCCCCATAGTGAGAATGTTTAGAAACCGTAAACTCCGTCTCGTCACACCTTTACCGCCGTTTATATATATATATATCTTCATCTTTCTTTTTATGTTGGCTTTAAAGATTTTCGTACCTAGCCACAGACTTAATATATACATACATATAAATTAATCCCTGGATCCAACCCACACACTTACAAACCAACATTTTCAAACCTTATCTTATATTTATTTAAATAACATCCAATACTTCTTCTTTAGTGCGTCTTTCAATGAACTGAGATAATTAATAATATATTTCACCCAATCAGGGAGTTTTTAAAATTAGTTAGTCATTTATAAAGGATTTCCATTTTTAATTTTTTTTACTTTCTCTGACTCCTCCTCTCTAGTAAGAGTAATTATTGTAATCGTGTCAAATTTTATATATCGAGTTTACACCAGAAATATCCATTTTGAGGTCCCCTGAGTCCAAAAAAAGTGGTTTTTAGCAAATGATATGTGTGTGGGAACAGCGTAGCTCAAAAACGAAAAATCATAGAAAGTTCAAACTTGATATTCCGTTTAGTTATCACCATGGGATCTGACAGTACATTATCTGTCAAAATTCCTTAACAGGAAGTACCACTTCACTAGTTGGTTTTGTTACATTTTTACGGTTTTCTCAAAAATTGCTCCGACGATTTTATTCAACGTGGTATATCAACTACACATACAAAGAGCTACAACATTTATTTGAAACATTTTTCCGGGAAAATTCATTTAAGGGCACTTTTCGGGGAGGGGTGGGGTTAGGTTTTCATCTAAAGTGCTATTTCAGTTTATTAGACAATTCTGTCATGTAAATAATGTTAATAAGAATTAAATATGTTGTTGAAATTCCGAGTTTGAAAAAAATCGGATGACCGGAAGTGCGTTTACTTTACTACTTTACTAAATGATTTTTTAAGTTTTTGGCGATTTTCTCAAAAATGGCTCTAACGATTTTCTTGTTTTTTTCTTACTACCTGGTAACAGGAAGTATTTCACGTTCGTATCAAATTTTCCGAAAATTGAGTTTTCACAGGAAATACTTCTTGAAGGTCCCTTAAGTAGGAAAAAAATGTTTTTTAAGCGAATGTTTCTATATTTTTTTGTGCGCTTATTTGTATGAAGAATAAAATATATCAAAAAGGAAAAATTACAAAACCCTCAAAATTGATATTCCGTATTTAGATACTATTACTATTGCGTCTTGAACACGAGAGTTTGTGTGTAAAATCCATCAATCAAATGTGCAACTTTACTAAATGATTGATTTCCGTTTTTTTTTTTTTTTTTTTTTTTGTAAATTTTCTTGAAAATTTTTATTTTGAAACATTTTCGCGAGAAAATGGATTTTTTTTTTGCTGAGTTTTAGACGGGAACAGCCAGGGTTAAGGCTCTCAATTTAGAAAGTTTGATACGATAGAAAAAAATAATTGCTTTTAAACAGTAGAGAAAATAAAATCTGTTGCAAAACACTTAATCCGACTTTCTCTAACTGCAGTTGTGCTATAATAATTGACAAATTTATAAAGTCACATTTCCGGTTCATGTATTTTGTCCGGAAACCACTTCGGAGATTCTGTTCACACACACACGCGCACACACTGTGAGGGAAAGAGAGAGAGCGATCATTCCCTAAAAATATTTTTTCCATCCACAGGAAAAAAACTTCAAACATATATTTATGTTGAAAATTTTCTAAATTTGACACTATCGCAACACTTATTTCCTGTTTTGCAGTTAGCTAAAGGAAAAAAGAAAACCATTCAATAAAGTCCGCTACTTCCGGTTGACAGAGTTTAATCTAAATCTTTATATTAGTTTCGATATAAAATAAAGTAACACTTGAAATGTAATATAAGATTGAGCTTTCTAAGTATAATGTATAGTTCCGTCATCCAGATTTATAGCATTTAGTAAATATTCCATTTTCTAAGAAATTAGAACATGAGAATTGAAGTAAGAGAAAGTTCTGTAAGTATTTCGTTTTTTTTTTGTCTCTTTCCATTAATATTATTTATAGAGAATCTGATGCTGAGACAGTAACGTCTATTTCCGTTTAACTAGGGGGCTGATACTAAAATAATACTGATTTCTGTAATGATAGACTAGTTTAGTTTTAAATGTTAATTAATTTATTTAAATGAATATATTATTTCTTAATGAGATTAAAGTTCATATTATTAATAAATTTTCAATACTAAGAATAAATAAAATTTATATCAGATAATAAGTTTATATAACCAGATTACTTGAAACTATTTTAAACAAATTATATTTGATTTTCTCATTCTCATTCGTATTAATCGATGACGTCATGTTTACACATGACACAAAATATAATACACAAAACTACTAATGAGATATTTAAGAAAACAGTAAAAGCAGTTTGGCCACCAACAATCACACAAGTTCTCTCATAAAAATTCTCCTTGAGTCACCCACGTATTTCTCCCTAACACATAAGTGTATACGATAGTACAGTCAACCACAAAAGTTTCTATTATTATTATTATTATCCTTTTAAACTTATTTCTTCCATTGAGTAAAGAAAAACAAAAAAAAACATCTGTTTCATATTATAAATCATCAGCTGATATTTTATAACTTTAATTAGGGCAGTATATCAGTAATATTGTTTTAATAATTTTTTTTTAAATATTTCATTACGTTAAAAAAAAAAATGCTAATAAAATCGTATAAATTAGCACAAATTGGATTTTGTATAAAATTAAACTAATGAAGGGAATGAACGCCAAGTTCATTTTAGTGGAACCTTTCATTTCTCCATAGTTGGCTTGGTATCCAGCTAACTGTTTTACTAATAATTTTTTTTTTAATTAATTGTAAATAATACATTTTCAATCTAGAAAAATTTAAAATAAAAGCCATTATTTACAAAAACAATGCGGTGCGTGAAACAACCACACGACTTGACTTTTTTTTACTGCTGTTAGTACAATTATAGGAAGGGATTAGCTCAGTGGTAGCACGCTGGATAAGCAACGCGGAGGTCCCGGGTTCGAATCCAGCATGCTGCCCTTAGATTTTCTCTTCATATGAGCCTCTACAACTCACTGTACGGTGATGAGCAGTGTTGTCTGTTAGCTAGAGAACACGCTTGGAGGCTGGCAGTGCACTGAGAAGGCTCCGGAGGGGGCACAATGGATCTTTCAGAACGCAGTGCGATAATCCCCTACAACAATCTAGTACAATTATGTATTAAGAGACAAATTTCCTTTACACTTCAAATTTCACTCATTTTTCCTGGCATTAAGTGAAGAGGTAAAGGAGGACAAGTACCTATCCAGGTGGGTAGGATAACTGGGATTTCAGTGTAGTCCAGAAAAGTGCTGGTCCGCAGTGTAGTCCGCAATGCTGGATAACATCTATGATTTTATCCGTCGTAGCATGCATGTTTTTAATGTTTCTGACCGGTTTCGAATTTTCATCGATCGTCAGGTTAGGCTATAAAGTTGTGTGGAAAATTAACTTCAACTTTTTGTTTCTGTTATGCACTACACATGTTGTTTCTATGCAGGAGGTTATAAACTTAATTTATATTATAAGGTTAGTTATATTGTAGGTTATGTTGTGGTGGTTGGTTCCGCAGAGCTGGAAAGCATCAGAGACATTTTCCGTGGTAGCCTGCTTCATTTGTGTGGTCATCGACCGGTTCGGGCGTTCGCCCATCTTCAGGATGCGTTTTTCAGACAGTGTGCCAACACAGACTCGTACAGAGACTTAGTTTCACACTCGAAATTATTCAACAAATAGTTGTTTCTTCAAACTTGGAATGCTAATTGCACTTATTGGTGCACTTTTCTGGACTACACTGAAATCCCAGTTATCCTACCCACCTGGATAGGTACTTGTCCTCCTTTACCTCTTCACTTAATGCCAGGAAAAATGAGTGAAATTTGAAGTGTAAAGGAAATTTGTCACTTAATACATAACTGTACTAGATTGTTGTAGGGGATTATCGCACTGCGTTCTGAAAGATCCATTTCGGAGTGTGAAACTAAGTCTCTGTACGAGTCTGTGTTGGCACACTGTCTGAAAAACGCATCCTGAAAATGGGCGAACGCCCGAAACCGGTCGATGACCACAAAATGAAGCAGGCTACCACGGAAAATGTCTCTGATACTGTAGGTTAGTTTAAAAGATTATAAAATTATAACCTTAACATCTTCCGCATTCAATCATCAAGTGTAATGCTAACAGAAACAAAATCGACGTCGATTCTCTACACGAACTTTATAGACTTATTCTGGCAATGGATGAAAATCGGGAACTGATCAGGGATATCAAAATTATGAATGCGACAACGGATTACATTCCAGAAAAAAGTTTGTAGTAGTTTCTAGAAAGTTCCAACAAATTCAATAACCTATTCTGTTAAATCCTTTTCCGGTAAAACCGATTTTCTTGTAATTCCAGCAATACTTCTAATGTATATAATTTATATAGGTGGCACTGTAATTTATTGCACTTCCAAATGAAGGTCCATCAATAAAAAAGTCCAAGAGTAAAAACTATGCTGTTAGATAAAGTAATATATTATGATAGTGACGATTTATTGAAATAAAAGTGATTTGTTAAAAAATTGTTATTCTTCAGTGTAATGTATTGACGTAACTTGTTCATACAATGTATGCTTTAAGAAGAAAACTAATGAAGAATTATTTTATTTTTTTGCGGCGCATGACAGCGGCGGTCATTAGCGCCTATTATTATTATTATTATTACTATTATTATTATTATTATTATATTATTATTATTATTGTTATTATTATTACTATGACTATTATTACCATACATTGTACTGAAGTGGTACTTTAGAGGATAGCTTAATAACCCTACAGGACAATATTTTCGATTCTAGCCCATATTTAATATTAAAATCCATTCAATGCGCTATTAGAATACCAAGTTTGGAGAAAATTGGTTAACTGCAAATGCAGCAATACTGAATAGTTTCTGTGTTTTGAAAATTTTCTTGAAAAATGGCTCCAAAAACTCCAAAAAAATTTCATTAAACTTAGCTTGATAATTCTTCTTCTTCAAGTGCCTTTTCGGGCATTGATGTTCATCACACGTCCATAAAAATCCTGTATTCAGCTTAATAATGATACGGTCGATTCCCAAAGCATTGCGACCGGTATCCTACGGCGCTCCGGTCTACCATCGGCCGTTGATCCGGTCCTGAAGATGTTCTACAGTAGCACGCATTTGTCCTTCCCCACTATGTTGCCAGAATATTACAACATACACCGCTTTGCAGTGACCATTAGTTTATATTAGGATTTCCGGCATTCTCTGAGTCCAAGACAACCTCTATACGTCCACACATAGCTTTTGTGAGTGTCAATGTTTTTCTGCACTATAAAGGAAAACAGAAACCACGTAATACCGAAGGAAGAAACACTCAAACTCAAAGAACCTCAAACTCCGGCCAATCAGAGCATAGCTCATCATTTTTCTGGGAGGCATGTGAAAACCGCCATTTCAGGTTTTGTTGGTAATAGTGAGGCTAACATCTATACCTATCTACTGATTGATTGATTGGTGATCTAAAATGTAGTACAACTAATAAAATATATGTTTCTCTAGAATTCATATTTATAGTAACATGTTTAATAAAACTTAATAGTTTGACAAGGATAATTAATTGTTGTAATTACTATAACAGATAGTGGTGTAACACATTTCTCACATTTGTTTTAATATTAGTTTCCTTTGATTAGTATGGCTCTCCTCTCGCTTAGTCATAATTTCTTTCAAACACTTTAATTAAGTGGTCAAAAGAATCTGTAAACATCCGCTGAGAAAATGATAAAGTTCTCTTGTACCAGGAAATAAACCATAAATGAATTCACATACTACTGAAGATAATTATAAGCATAACAATAGTTTTATAAAGCTTTGTGGCCTGTCTACGCTTAGTCACTTAATGATAAAACTATAATACCTACAAATGGCTCGTTCTGTACGGTTTTATTGGTCAAATTGAGTGTTACCAAATGCGGTTACAATAGATTGAATAATTCAGAGTTTACAAATAGCTCTGAAGAAAAATTATGCCAAAACAAAATCAATTTCGAATTTTCACCGGATTTAGGTTCCCAGAGTCAGAAAAAAAAAATGGTTAAAAAAAAAAATTGGTCTTAATGTGCTTATTGTAAGCATAAAATAAAACGGAAAATCGCAAAAAAGCTCAAACTCTATATTTCGTTTAAATTCTACAACGAGATTCAACACTACAGATAGGTACCCTGAACCTATCTTTTTTTCTAATCACGATTAAATTTTTGAAATCAGCGCCGAGGGCAATACGCTGTTGATTCAAGGACATCTTCCCCTTCGATTTCAAATAAAACACGCATAGGCTTCAGCAGCTGTATATTGTTTTTTTTTCCAGTAGTGACGTAAAATTACTAATATATCGTAAGACGTCATGGTTTATAGAAACACTCTACACAGCCTTAAGATTAATGTGGTATTATGTTTGTAAACATCTGACACGCGAATGGGTTATTAAAAGTCCATAGGACTCGTTTAGTTAGAAATAAAAGGAGTCATTACATCACATATACATAAATCAATTAAATTTAATTGAAAATATTAAGTTTGAAGGAAATTGTCAATAATAATTATACAAGTAGCAATGAAGTTTTTGTTTTTAAATCCATTGGAATATTATTAGTTAAACAACGTTTAAAATCTGTATAGCAAAGTTGATGATGTGAACGCAAATTAAATAAATCAGCTGTTAATAACAAGAACAGTATTGTACTTGTTATAATGACATTTAATTGGAATGGGATGTTCTTTATAAAGGGAGTGTTTTTATAATGACGTCATTACCACTTTTTCCCAGTGACATATCACTTTTTTATAACTTTTATTATGTTGTCCTTTTTTATACAATGAATATTACTTTCTCTTATTAAGGTAAGAGAACGATTGGTGAGGAACGAGAGAATTGAGTGAGGAGAGGATCGTTTGATTGTTTCACAAAAGATTCTTCTTTGGAGAAGATGAACCGCTGTAGCTTGCGGATATGTGACAATTCTGCATCTCTTCCATTCCAGTAAAGGAATAAAAACCTGGCCAACTTTAAAATCTGAATTTTGTCTTTGAGTTATTGATACTGGGATTTTGGTTACGAATGCTGGAAATAGGATTGTGGGAAACCTTCAAGGGCTATAACACACCCACCCTTGTACAACGCTGAACGTGAACATCGTCAGGCTAGAATTATTTTAGTGATATGTTGTAAGCTCTCAGAAAGCAGATTTTGTATCGTGTGGATACGAACTAATAGGTGTTGAGTTAATTCCTGTGTTGAATTAATAATAATAATAATAATAATAATAGTAATAATAACGAAATTCTGCGAAAATTTTTGTTTTAATATTTATGAATTAATGTTTAGTTCAATAAACTAATTTCATTTAATTAAACTGATCACGTATCAGCAAACATAACAGCATTGATAACGAGAAGGTAGGGAAATAAAAACATTACTATCAATGAATTTCTTATTAATTCTTTTTTTTTTTTATTATTATTTTTTTATTCATTATTCTCTTGTAAGATACACAGAGTTTTTTTTTTATTTGCACACAATAATACCGTCATCAATGAGTCACACAGAACCAATCATGTGACAAGGTTATCTTTTATTTTCTATTTTTAACATGGCAATGGTTCGTGTTCTGTAGTTAGCAACTATGATTAGTCTATATTTGACCATTTATTGTTATTCTTTTTTTAATTTTCTATTTATTTATTTAAGACGCGTCAACATCTGTGGTCATTGGCGCCCGGGACATTTCGGTGCACTGCCGGCCTCCGGATAGTGTTCTCTCGTTACAGAAACACTGTCCTTCGCCGGACAGTGAGCTGTAGAGGCTCCGAGGAAGAAAAAATCTAAGGGCAAGAAACAATCTGATGGAATCGAACCTGGGATCTCCGTGTGAAGTCCAGTGCGCTAACCACTGAGCTAATTCAATATTTCCTTTTTTTTATCTTTTAAAATATATAAATACTACTAATGGAAGTATCTTAGTGATTTTTTTTTTTTTTAAATAATCTTAATTTTCCTACTGCTTGCTGCAAGACAGGAAGTATTGCGATTGTAGCAAATTTTCTAAATTGAGTTTTCACCGGAAATACCATAAGAAAATAATATTTTCAATATTATTTGAAAATATGGTTTTTCATTTGTTGTTCTCTAAGTATTGTGTTGGTGAATAAATTATCTAAAAATGAAACCTTAGAACAAACTGGACCTACGCACCATGGTCAATGCTTCCTTTTACGTCTCTAACCTCGCTATTCACACTGACCTAAAAATTCCCTTCGTCACCACTTTAGCCATATCTCGCTACCTAAAATTCCATTCCAAATTATCTTCTCATTCCAATCCCCTAATCCAAGCCCTCTGTATTTCCAATCTCCCCACAACCCGTTTTCGTATGAAAGTTTTCATATCCGGGGGGGGCGGGGCAAAAACATGTATTTCCGGTGAAAAATACAATTAAAAACCAGTCAGTGGGAAAATAAATTTGCTCTTGTTGTCACACTGTCTGAAAAACGCATTCTGAAAATGGGCGAACGCCCGAAATTATCTAAAAATGAATCCTTAGAACAAACTGGACCTACGCACCATGGTCAATGCTTCCTTTTACGTCTCTAACCTCGCTATTCACACTGACCTAAAAATTCCCTTCGTCACCACTTTAGCCATATCTCGCTACCTAAAATTCCATTCCAAATTATCTTCTCATTCCAATCCCCTAATCCAAGCCCTAATCCGCTACCACGGAAAATGTCTCTGAAAAGAACAAACAATTAGCGGAAGCTCAAAGTTGACATTCTCTATAAATACCACTATAGTGTACGAAGTTTATAGAACGTGTTTTCGAGAAAATCGCGAAAATCTGAAGAAACAAAATATTCAGTGAAGTTGCACTTTTGGTTGATGGATTTTGCCCGTAATCTTCAGATGCGGATCGCAGTACCTATTTAATGGAAAACAAAGTTGGAGCTTCTTGCGATTTTTCACATACGCACATAAAGACCATTCGCTAAAATGGCCCCCAAAAACATGTATTTCCGGTGAAATATTCAATTTCGAAAATTTCGACAATGATCGCCTTTACTAGGAGTAAGAGAAAGTAAGAACTGTACAGATATAAACCTATATTTGTATTTGAAACATTTTTTTTTAATAGCAAAAATAATACTAGGGCGAGTCTGGGGTAATCTATGAGTTTGCTTATTACAAGTAGTTTTAAGGGGGTATAGTGGGTGTTGTCAGGTAGACTATATGTCCTAAAATCCAACAATATAACCTCTAATATGGAAATATTATAATAAATGTTATGGCCAACTATATGTTTAGTAAACATTCTGTTGCAGAAAATATCTTAATTGCAGCTAGAGATAATCGTACGAGTAATTTTTTTTATATGTTGGTTATTTTATTTTAAGATTTTTACAACTGTACAGTAATCATGCAACAAGTACAAATAATGAAAATGTAAGTATGCGCTAGCGCGCACCTCCTGGCTTGAAATTGTGAACAACAGCTATTCAGCCATAGCAGTCGTAATGCGCCATTATGACCTTAGTGTGTACGACAGTATCTCGAGACAGCCGTCGTTATGAATTTAGATGGTCGCGCAGCCACCGACGCCTTAGTCGTCTTGGCGGGTTTGTGGGGTGAGTGGAAGTATAGAAGGCTTGGATTAGGGGATTGGAATGAGAAGATAATTTGGAATGGAATTTTAGGTATGGCTAAAGTGGTGATGAAGGGAATTTTTCGGTCAGTGTGGATAGTGAGGTTAGAGACATAGAAGGAAGCATTGACGATGGTGCGTAGGATTTTGTACTGCAAGGATTGAATGCGATACAAGTTTGTGTTTTAGGCAGTCCCGTTTAATTCGAGTCCAAATAGGAGTTAATAAGGAATTTTACAGTTGTCTTCTTGTAGGTTTTTTTAGCAATGTAAACAGGTATCTTAGTTCATTTCGTTTGAGTCGAGTATAAGGGTTTTCCATGTTAATAGCCTGTCTAGGTGGTGTCCAAGATAGCGGATTAGAGTTACAATAGGGAGAAAATTATGGTTAAATTGAATGGCGGGAAGGGTTTTTCGGTTCAAGGTGAAGACTATGTGCTTGTGTTGATTAACCTTGATTCTCCACTTATCGAGCCAGGGTTCGAGGATATTGAGGTGGGTTTAAAGATGGCGAGTAGCCATGACGGGATAACTATTAGAGGAAAGGGCAAGGCGAAGGTGAAAGTGGTAGTGTTGGGATGTAATGGGAGATCAGCCGTGTATCGTGTGAATAAAAGAGGAGCAAGTATGCTCCCCTACGAGTAATTCACACTAGATTATTTTCATTTATAATTAGTAAAATGTTATTTAAAAAAAACATCTCTTTACCATTCTGCTGCTTTCTAAGAAAATTTTCTAATAAATTTCTCCATAATTTTTTTAGTAATTGATAGTTTTTATTTGGAATTTTATTGCTAGGTCTGGATAACTGATGATCTCATAATATGTTAATTTTATTTATAGTAATAATATCCAATCTAATAATTATGTTGGACCAGGCTGTTTAATTAGAAGTAATTGAGAGCAATGGACTTTTATTTCATTACTAGACCCTATTTGTAATCGTCCTGAATATAGAACAACTAATAATTATTAGTTGAAGTTGTATGCCTCTTTTAAATGCACGGATCTTTTGTTTGGCTTTACTATAATTCCAGCTGTTTATCCTGTAGCGTCTAGATCATTAATCAGCTCTGTAGAAGAAAATATACTAAATATCCCAAACTAGGAAAAATAACCCCACCCTACCACTAAAAGACGCCTTAAATGAATTTTCCAAATCATTCAAACAGAAATTGATCTACTAAGTTTAAAGAAAATCGTTGAAGCCATTTTGTGAGAGACCAAATCATCAAAAAAAACTGAAAAGTCAGTCCAGTATAGTGGTGCTCTCGGATGAGGAATTTCAGCAGACAACTTACTGCCGGATCCCATGATAATAATACCCAAACGGAATGTCAAAATTGAACTTTCTGCGATTTCGCGTTTTTTGAGTTATGCTGTACACACTATACTGGTTGTGTTAGGTGGAGAGAATTTATGTCTGGTTGATGAAATTAGAAGACTTGGTTAAACTGGTTTAACTATGTATAATAATAAAGAGACACAATCTGTCTGGACTTTACAATAGAGAATGGTTAAGGTAGAGTGGTATGAAAATCACACGAAGTGACCGTCGAGATGATCAACAATAGTGAACTATGTTGAACTATATCGAACTGTCCGTCGCTGTATTTATACAGTTTCTCCCACTCCAGTCCGAGAGAGTGCTTGGGTTCGTTTCTCTTCTCTTTACTCTCTTTGGCTGCTGTTCCATCATCCCTACAGTTTCTCCCGCTCCAGTCCGAGAGAGTGCTTGGGTTCGTTTCTCTTCTCTTTACTCTTTTTGGTTGCTGTTACAAACAAACACACACACACACACACACCATTTTGTAAAAACCATTTTTCTGCCTCAGGCGAACTCAAAACGGTGAAAACGATATAGAAAATTTATTACGATTACAATACTCCTCCTCTGTTGCCAGGTATAAAAGAGAAAGTCAATTAGGTTTAATACTTGCAGTAAGAGAAACTCGTGTGAGGGGTTCACACCTGTTTTTTTTTTATTCTCAAGTTTTTCTACGTTTTCGGAAATGGCTCTCAACGATTTTCTTAAACCTACGCTTATATTAATTACAATAATTTCCAAGAATTGTTTTTTGTATGTGGGAATTTTGGTAGAACTGTGACGTTAGAATTTTTACCTTAAAAGTGCCATTTTAATATAATCAATTGTTGTAGCAGTTAAATAAACATTAAACATTTAGAAAAAATATTTGGTATGAAACACACACACGACTTTCTCTTACTCCAGTTCTCAAAATTATAATTGACAAATTTTATAGTTTGTGTAGCAAATTTAATGAAATTCGTCGACAACTGAAAAAACTGTTCAGTAAATGCGCACTTCCGGTTTATGTGTTTCTTAAAACTCAAGAAAATATAACCCACCTCTCTCATAAAAGTGCCCTTAAATGAATTTTCCCAGAGAAATGTTTTAAATAAAAGTTGTAGATCATTGCTTGTTTAGTTTATATACGAAGTTTCAAAAAAATCGTCGGAGCCATTTTTGAGAAAATTGCGAAAAAGAGAATAAATCATTTGGTAAAGTAAACGCACTTCCGGTTATCCGATTTTTTCAAACCCGGAATATCAACGACATATTTAATTCTAATTAACATTATTTAGATGACGGAATTGTCTTATAAACTGAAATAGCACTTTAGATGGAAACCTAACCCCACCCTTCTCCCAAAAGTGCCCTTGAATGCATTTTCCCGGAGAAATGTTTTAAATAAAAGTTGTAGCTCTTTGTATATGTGGATGATGTTCCAAGTTTAAAGAAAATCGTCAGAGCCATTTTTGAGAAAATCGAAAAAAAGTAAAAAAAACAACTAGTAAAGTGGTACTTCCGGTTGAGGAATTTTTACAGATAACGTACTGTCAAATCCCATGGTGGTACCTAAACGGAATATCAAGTTTCAACTTTCTACGGTTTTCGTGTTTTTGAGCTTGCTGTTCACATACATACACACACACACACCACACACACACACACACACCCACCACACACACACACACACCATTCGCTAAAAACCACTTGTTTGGACTCAGAGGACCTCAAAACGGATAATTCCGGTGAAAACTCGATATCGAAAATTTGACACGATTACAATACTTCCTCTTACTAAGGAGTAAGAGAAGTAAAAAGTAAAAATCTGGTATGAAACACATACGACTTTCTCTTACTGCTGTGTTAAAAAAATTATATATAAAATGACAATCTCATTAAATTTCAAATTTTAATCATTTATCTTAACATAAATTTATAGAGGTTTGGGGAGGGGTTGCAAGTCACCAATCCAGTCACGTAATAGAAGTGTGGTTACATTATTGTCCTAAACCTAAATAATATTTGAAATTTGATGTCACAAAAATTCCGCAGAACTATCTACTTAAAATCAATTTTCACAAGAAAATTGTTAGAAATAAAAATAGTAGGTTAAGCCTTTCGGAAATTCCCCCCAAAAAAATAACTCATAAACAAATTCAAATTTGAAATTTTAACAATGCTTGTAATATTGATAAATATTAATATGGGTTAAACTATACATGTATTTTATGAGATTACTGTAAACTTGCACCCGTTTGAGATTTTTTTTAGAACTGATCCTCTTCCTAAAACTTTGGTTTATTGATATAACACAAAAGCTATATGTTTCAATTACAGTTCTTTTTAATCCGTATTCTCGTAAATAATGTTGAATGTTTTGGACAGTTATTTAGAACGGACAGACAGTGTAACAATAATTTTCTAATGTATATTACTTTCTGGGACTGTGAAGGTCTTCTACTAATGCATTGCTCACATTTCAGCAAAGTTATCTATATTATTGAGTTCATTGTAAGATGTTGGTCACCTTGATTATTATTATTATTATTATGTATTATTATAGAGATAGCACGCTTTTTTTCTGATCACTAACCGATTTCAGGCTTCGTACATCTTCAGTATGTTTTGTTTGTTAATCACGACCTACGCAATGCATACACCATTTTTTTTTTTTTTAAATTGAAATTTGTAACTATAATACAAGATAGTAACAAGCAAATGTGACAATATAACGTAAAACAATAACGAAATTTCTGCGTCGGAGAAGCCTCTCCATCAACCTGTTCATTCATAAAATATCGCAGATCTCTTGGTCATTTTCGCTTCAGCCTTTCTAGGTGGTTCAATCGAAGATTGTGTTGATTTAGAGTTGTTCCAATTAGTGGGTTTGGTTGCGCCATCTATTGATGGAAAAAAAAATATCGGGAAAATCTAGTGTGAAACACTCACATGACTTTCTCCTACTCCAATGAATACAATTTAATTACAAATTTTCTTTAATATTGCAAGTTTTAATTGGACTTGTATGGAGCACCACCTGCTTTAACCAGCAAAACTTGTAGTGCAATTTTAAATTTAAACCTAACTGGCAGTCCACAAAACCTCATTAAAGTAATTTTTTTTTTTTTTAGAAAAATGTTATGAGTAAAAGTGATATGTTTTTATCTGGGCAATATCTTAGCGTACCAAGTTTAAAGAGAATCATTGCAGCCGTTTTTGAGAAAGTTCCGAATAATTCTGTAAAGTCGCACTTCCGGTTAACCGATTTTCTTCAAATTTGGAGTCCTAGCAATACTTCTAAAATACATTAATATTATATAAGTGGTAGAGTCACACATTATACTGAAGAGGTACCTTAAACCCTTAAAGAATAGCTCAAACGCTACCGTGCCCTCAGAACCTCCTAAAAAATCAATTTTCCCGTGAAAATGTTTCTAATAAAAATGATAATAGATATTTTACATGTAAACGAATTTTAAAGGAAATCGTTGGAAAAACGCAAAAGATTTTGTACAAAAAAAAATCAATTCAATAAAGTCGCACTTCCGCTTGATGGATTTTACCCCAAATCCATTTCTGATGCGTTGGTAGTACCGAAACGGAATCCAGCTTCCGGTATTTTGTCCGTCATAGCATGCATATTTATTTTGTATCTGACCGGTTTCGGATTTTCATCCATCGTCAGAGTCAATCTATCCATTTCGTGCAGAGAGTTGACCTCATACGCCATGTTTTCGTTTCACTCGACACTTGTCCAGACGAGTCCAGTGTCGAGTAAAACGAAACATTGCGTTTGAGGTGAACTCTCTGCACGAAATGGATAGATTGACTCTGACGATGTTACTCTGACTATGGATGAAAATCCGAAGCCGGTCAAGTACAAAATAAATATGTATGCTACGACGAATAAAATGCCAGATGTTATCCAGCATTGCGGACCCATCCGTATATTCAACGGAATACCAAGTTTGGGTTAACTGCGATTTATTGTTTTTGAGATATTTTGTTTACACACACACACACACACACACACACATATACAGACCACGCTACAAACAGTTTTTTTAAAACTAAGAGGACTTTATTTCAGCCTGTTATTTAGCTTTAGTTCAGAACTGATGAGTGGTAAATAAAAGTCTTTGGTTTTTTAAAGAGAGCTTAGAACGTCTATCAAGAAGTCTTGAAAGAAGTTTATAACGGTGATTAGTTTCGGATCTTTTTTTCGCCTAGTATGTGGGTTCCATGTTAAGTTTTTTTTATCAAGGAATAAGTCAGTCTATCGACGTTGAGAATAGATATATCTGGTTAATGTAAAATGGGTGGGAGGATTTTGCGGCGTACAGTGTACTTACTTATGTAAGTATATGCTTTCATTTACTTTTTTCCTCCACTTACGAAGAAGCCATGCTTTGCAGACGCACAAAAAATTAACTCTAAAAATTTGTCCAAATTGAAAGGTGGCAGCACTGTGACTAAAAATTAAAAAACAGTTTTTTTTTTAAATAATTCTACATCTTCGTATTAATTCTAAGAATCATGTTTTTTGTTTTTGTTTTAGAAAGATGAACCTTGCATGAAGGGGGGGGCACTAGAAATACAGTCATACAGACAGACATAAGTTAATAGTAGATACAGTAAAAAGACCATCTGGTCAAATAGTGTGACATGAGCACTGGCTGTATAAGGCATTTGGCCACCTACATAACACTTGCCATTTATGGACAGAGGCCACTTTCTCTTCAAGGCCCCTTATATGGCTGTCAAATAACCTGTAAACACTAAGACCTCCTCACCAATAACACAAATATCCCCTTTACCATTGACTCTGTTTATATCTCAGTTTTAATGTGGGAGGGGGGGAGACTGTTTAAACAAAAAAAAAATGTATTCGCATACAAAGTTGAATACATAATAACAGTCCGTAATTCATTGTCAAAATACATTAAGGTTGCTATTTATAGTACAAACTAGCCAATAAAAATTACCGCACAGGCTTTTTAACGTGATGATCTAATACATGTCACAAAAAATATATGATGTTAAATAACCATCATATCTTACACTTAATGGCCTGAAATCATCATTCACATTCCATTTTCAGTTGTTCTTGATTAATGAAAACTGTTTCATTCCCCCTCTCACCATCCAAAAAATTGTTCTTAACTCTACTCTGTATTTTATTATACAGACAGAATGGTTAGCCTTTTCCCGTATTATTATTTAATTCGTGTCTAACTTTTATTTTTTTTTTTATAAATTACAAAGAGACACCTTTTTTTTTTGTATATAATTGTTTGATTTTAATCACGAAGGAGATTGGGTAAAATCCATTAATCGAAAGTGCGATTTCGCTCAATAGTGAGTTTTTCGAAAACTCCAACGCTTTTAAATCCACAAAATTAGTGGATTTATCTTCTAATAAAATTTGGTTATCCAATTTTCTTGATATATTTAATAAATATATACATAAAAATATTTTTCGAATTTAAGGCGCGTCAACATCTATGGTCATTAGCGCCCGGAGCCTTCTCCGGCCTCCGGACACTGTTCTCTCGCTGCAGACAACACTGTGAATCACCGAGGGAGCTGTAGAGACTCCTAGGAAGAAAAAATCTGAGCAGCACAGCTGGACTCGAACCCGGGACCTCCACGTGGGAGTCCAATGCGCTATACACTTAGCTAATGCCTCCCCTAAATAAATATATATTAATTCAATATTAATTATATCTTTTGAAAGAAGTGTCGTAATACTAATCAGTGCCCTATTAAACGTTCCATGCTCGAATCAGCTTCAACATTGATGACCGGATAACAATCTTCTTCTAGTGTTCTAGTAATTCTTATCGGTTCAATAACACCGACAATTCAGATGAGCTTCAATGTCGCCAATGAATTGTTATATGATCGAATCTCTTCCATTGCTAGTAGTAATTACGGCTGCAAGTAAAAGTGGTTTCGTGAAATGTCTTGCAAATCTTTTATTGAATGAGATATGTTAAGGAAACTGACAAACAATAAATTGTCTCCGTAAAGAAATATACAAAATTCTTTACTATATTATATACGAATATAATCGGAAGTATAAACTATTTAAAAAAAAGAAAAGTTAATCAAGATAGCAGTGGCTCATTAGAAGAATGATTTAGTTGCAGTCAATGTAGTTTTGTTCCTCCTCCTCATCATCATCATCATCATCCAGCCCAATACCTCCAGTCCAATATATCCTAGTAATAGTAAATAGTAGAAGTAGTAGGCATTCACAGCCTATTGTTCCATATCTCGTCTAGTTCTGTCTCTTTCTATATCTATATATACATAGAACTCTTTACACTAGTAAGGAGTGCCAACCTAAATGATCAGTCAGGCGTACCAACTACCCACTTCCTCTGGACGAAGGCCTTCTCTAGTAATTGACCCTCTTTTTACTAAACTTTTTAGAATCTGTTTTTTTTCTTTCTACTAAACTAAATTCGCACGTAGGCTTGAATTTGTGTTGTGTGTATGTACTACCTCTTTGTTTGACTGTTAGTCTAGTTATTTCCTGTATTTCTTTGCGCCAACATTCATCACTGAATACACACTATAGTATTAGTATATCTTCGCTCACGCATATATTTAACAATATAGTAACAATGAAAATTTTCGTATAAAATTAGCTAGTTTATCTTCTTTAATAACTATTTTAATATTTAGTCTGACTTTTTTTCGCACATCATAAGCATTGCCAGTTTGGAAAGGAGTTTGGGAAGTTTCTCCCCCCCCCCCACCAATTTTTACTTTCTCTTCGGAATCAAGAGGAAGTATATGAGATCGTGACAAATTTTCGTTCATAACGAGTTTTCATATCGAGGAAAACATATTCTGAGGTCTCTTGATTTTGAAAAAGTGGTTTTAAGAAAATGGTCTGTGTGTATTCGTGTGTTCTCCCCTCCCCCAGAATAACCTTAAAGAGGGAAGCCTCTTTTGCCAAACCGATCCGCTTCTTCCGCTTAGTCCTTTACCCATAAGAGACAAATCTGAATGTTTTGTTCTTTTTTAAGTTCACTATCTATCTTCGTTATAGACTTTTATCAGAGGATCATGATTTTTACCGTTTTTCAATGCCAACCGTCAACGCCATCTTACTATTAGATGACTCTAGATCCGCGAGTAATATGTTGTTTACACCTCTTTATCTTCAGCCTAATTGTTTAAACAGTTAGCGCTCAATCTAAACTGCTCATTATTCATAAAATGGATAACCACGATAACGTGGACTACTACAAAAGCTATCCCCGTGTGACGATCTGTTTTGCTTCCGTCAGTGAATATAATTGTGTATGTTGTATGTGTGAGTATGTATGTGTGGTTGTGTGTGTAGATTCCAGAAGAGAATAACATTGTAGTAGCCTCCACGTAATTTTAAATTTCCCGCCATAAATTCCGCAGGTCTATCTAAAATCTACTGTTTTGGAAAAATGTTAACAAATAAAAGTGATAGGTTTATATCTGTGCAATTAGTGTTCCAAGTTTAAAGGAAATCATTATAATCATTTTCCAATCCATTCTGTAAAGTGGCTCTTCCGATTAATCAATTTTTACTTTCCCTTACTCCTAGTAAGAGGAAGTATTGTAATCGTTACTTTCACTTACTCCTATTAAGAGGAAGTATTGTAATCGTGTCAAATTTTTGATATCGAGTTTTCACCGGAAACATCCGTTTT